>WEIV01029928.1:91173-101484 GCA_013390005.1 Calyptomena viridis | reverse complement strand
GTCCTTTATCTCCCTCAGTCCTTCAGTCCCCTCATCCCCCTCAGTCCCTTCATCCTCCCCAGTCCTTCATCCCCCTCAGCCCCTTTTGTTGGAAATAACTTTCCTAAATTTTAGTTAATGGTAGCAGGTGGCTAGGTTTCTTTTTACAGACTCTTGTTGATTTGACCTTTAAATCAACGAAGCTTTGGGTTTCCCTGGACTAGCTNCCTCATCCCCCTCAGTCCCTTCATGCCCCTCAGTCCCTCATCCTCCTCAGGCCCCTCATGTCCTTTATCTCCCTCAGTCCTTCAGTCCCCTCATCCCCCTCAGTCCCTTCATCCTCCCCAGTCCTTCATCCCCCTCAGCCCCTTTTGTTGGAAATAACTTTCCTAAATTTTAGTTAATGGTAGCAGGTGGCTAGGTTTCTTTTTACAGACTCTTGTTGATTTGACCTTTAAATCAACGAAGCTTTGGGTTTCCCTGGACTAGCTCTGATGAGCTTCAATAAACAAAGCCTGAGGGAATTGAGGATTGGACATCTGGGATCTTAAATTTATTGTCCTTCAAAGACACGTAGGAGTAACCAGAAGATAGAGAGATTAATAAAGACATTCCAGCCTGAGTGTTGGAGACTCTCTTTTTAAGTAAATATGGTATGAGACCCAAATAAAGGATAGGATACTAACGAAATGAATTGCGTAACTCAGAATCACTGAATGTTAATTTGTTTGTTGAAATGTATAAATACGTGAAAAGTCTTGAAAGCACTCATATGTAGCTGGAATTATTTGCTACGCGTCTTTGGCCAGAAAAAAGTAATGCCTGGCTCACCGACACTTAAAAGGCGGTGTCGGAGGGTTTCATTTCTTCCAGACGACTTTTCGGTGACACCTTCCGCCCACTCATCTCAGTTCCTCATTGCCCTCAGCCCCTGCAAAGCCTTTCCCGCCCTTTTCCTCACGGGGCCCGCGGCAGCTGATTGGGCGAGGGGCGCGTAACTCAGCAGCGGATTGGGCAAAGGGTTGTCAATCGGCGACAGACCCCGCCCCCGTATTTCCCGCCTCCCGCGGGGGGGGAGACACGTCGTTGCCACAGCAACGCGACGCTGAGCCGAGGGAGGAGCGGCCATGGCGGCCGTGAGGGGGAACCGGGGCCGCGGTGATGTGGAGACACGGCAGTGAGGGAGAAAAGGGGCTCAGGTGGGACCTGGAATTCTCTGCAACTCCCTGGCAAGAGGGGGGAGCCGGGGGGGTCGGGCTGTGCTCCCAGGGAACAAGGGCCAGGAGGAGAGGGAACGGCCTCAGGCTGGGCCAGGGGAGGTTTAATTTGGATGTTGGGAAAATTTGTTTCTGGAAGGGGTTTTCCAGCCCTGGCGCAGCTGCCCAGGGCAGGGCTGGAGTCCCCATCCCTGCAGGGGTTTAAAATCGTTGTGGATGTGGCACATGGGACGTGGTCAGGGGTGGCCTTGGCAGTGCTGGGGATGGTTGGACTTGACCTTAAAGGTCTTTCCCAACCTTAATGATTCTATAATTCTATTATTCTGAACCCCAAGGGCTTTGCTGACAAGCTCAGGGCCCTTGAGTCTGGCAGATGATTTCACAGGTGATTATGTGCTAAGAAACGCCTTTAGGGATGACTCACCTCGAGCTGTTTTTTGCAAGGAACAGATTGTAACTACTTTTATTTCTCTTTAAAGCGTGGTGGGGAGTGACAGCAGTGCTTTACACTGTGTAACCCACCCCGGGATTGTGTTGCAGGTTCCAACTCCAGGGCTTGACGCGGATTCCCAAGGACTCAGTAAAGACACTCGGCCATGGTAATACAGCTTTGCTCCTTCTGGAGAGTGTTCATACCACTTTTTAGGGAAGTGGAGTTAATTCCCAATCATTCCCACAGCTGCAGGACATAAACTGACCTGCCCAAATTCACTTCGTGTGCAAGTTTGCACCAAATTCTGATGTTCAGCTTTGCTTGTTGTTGGCTGCAGGCTGAAAACTTTGCACATGTTGCATAAAGCCTTTTTTAATTTGAAAGATCAGCTACAGGCCAAATTCCAACCAGGAACATACAAGTGCTCACAAAATCCATCAGAGACCCTGCTGGGCATGCACAAACAGGGAATGAGACTCAGGTGACTGGCTGCAAAATCTGGAATAAGCATCTCCCTGTGGAGAGGGCACATTCCAGCATGGGAATTGTGTCCAGCTGAGGTCTGTGAGAGGCTTCTCAAACGTAAGTCTGAGTTCAGTCTATCACTGAAATTTTTGAGAACAATCTGCCATCAGCTGCAGCTTACTCTCTATTTTATTTTTCCTTCTGGCAGAGGGTCTGTGTTTTTATGTAGAAACTTGTATTTTATTTTTCTTTACCTGCACATGTTCTCTCACACCATGGTCGGGGATGATCCTGAGGATTGTGCCTCTGAGCCTTCTCCTACCTCACATCACAAATGTTTGTCTCCTTCGAGCTGTAAAAGGATATTTTAGAATTGATGCTGCTTTCCTCTAATTGATGCCCAGTTAATAGTGGCATGTGGCCTTTCAGGCTGTATCCATGCTAATTCTTCCTAAGGAAGTGCCTGCATGTGGCTGAAAACCCAGGGAAATAACAGGAATAGGAAGGAAGATGCATAAAGTGACTTCTTTAAGTGCTCCTGGCACCACCCAGAGATCAAATACTTCCAGACACTCACTGTGTGTAAATGCTCGGTTTATCTTTTCCCTGGGACTGGCTGTTGCTCCATCCTTGCCATTCCTGGCTGCTGCCACCACCATTTTCCTGCAGGGAGGGGGCACTTTGGGTCCCTGACACAGTGTCTGTTGGAGGCAGCGTCGTCCACACGCTCTGGGATTCTTGGGAGCAGTGGATGGATAAGAAAATCCAGGAGGGACCTTAAAGATCATCTCATTCCACCCCTGCCGTGGGCAGGGACACCTCCCACTATCCCAGGGATCCCAGCCTGCCCTTGGACACTTCCAGGGATCCAGGGGCACCCACAGCTTCTCTGGGAAATCCATTCCAGCCCCTCCCCACCCTCCCACTCAGGCATTCCTGCCCAAGATCCCTGTGGCAGTGGGAAGTCATTCCCTGTGTCCTGTCCCTCCAGCCCTTGGCCCAAGTCCCTCTCCAGCTCTCCTGGAGCCCCTTGAGGCTCTGCAAGGGGCTCCAAGCTCTCCCTGGATCCTTCTCCTCTCCAGGTGACCATTCTCAGCTCTCCCAGCCTGGATCTCTGCCAAAAGGGAGACAATGAAGGCACCAAACTCAGGGGGTCTGTGTCATTTTCTCTCTGCAGGCAGCCAAAGCCAAGGGTACCAAAGGCAAAAGTGGCAAAGGTGACAAAGGCAAGGGTGGCAAAGGCAAGGGTGGCAAAGGCAAGCGTGGCAAGGGCAAGAAGAAGGGAGGGAAGGCAGGGAAGGTGAATTTGCTCAGCCCTGCTGCCATGCTCAACGCTTACTACATCTCCCACAACGCCGCCGCCTTCCTCGTCTTCCGGGGCTTCCCCTGGCCTGGATCCACCAAAAAGAAGGGCAAAAAGGGCAAAAAGAAGTGAAAACCAAGCTCCTCCCTCGTGAAGAGACTTCTGTGATTAAACTCGTCCTGCCCGCTGCAATGGTCAGCTCACAGATCTTTAATCACTGTTGTGTCCCTACAAAGACACTTTGATTGCAGCTCGAGCACGGGGTGACAAAGGGCAGGGGACACTGGGCCATTGTCAGCTCAGCTCTGGCCCTTCACCCTCTGGATCTGTGGGGAAGGAGGGGCTGAGCCTCGGCAGGGCTCGTGCTGGGGCTGGATTTGCCCATCCTTAGGGATGGGATGTGCTCCCTGGTACCTCTGCTGTGTTCCCTGGAGCTCAGGAAGAGGAACCCATGGCAGTATTGAGTGTTCAGGATGATTTCCAGAGCATCACCTGGTCTGGAGAGTCATTTGGGGGCTCATCCTGGAGAAAAGAGGGATCAGGGAGCACCTGGAATTCTCTGCAAGTCCCTGGCAGGAGGGGGGAGCCGGGGGGGGTCGGGCTCTGCTCCCAGGGAACAAGGGCCAGGAGGAGAGGGAACGGCCTCAGGCTGGGCCAGGGGAGGCTCAGCTTGGCCAGGAGGAGGAATTTGGGCCTGGAAAGGGGGGTGAGGCCTTGGCAGGGGCTGCCCAGGGAGGGGTGCAGTGCCCATCCCTGGGGGTGTCCAAGGAAGGACTGGCCGGGGCACTCAGTGCTCTGGGCTGGGGCACAGTGGGGGCTCCAGGGGCTGGGAGGGCTTTTCCAACCCCAATGATTCCAGGATTCTGTGTCTGTGTTACAGTGCAGAGTCCCTTTGCTCCATTTCCCCCCCGGGTTTAACCCAGCCCTCAGTCAATTGTGGAGCAGCACATTGAGGGAAGCTGTTCCTCTCTCCCAGCTCCTTCCACTGACTGGAAAAGTGCCGGAGAACGACTGGGAGGAGCAAGGATTTGTCCTGAACTGATGTGGGCTGTGGAGAGATGGCAGGGAATACAAAAGGGTGGGAATCTTGGAGAAAGAGATGGGAAAACAGAGTGTGCAATGGGCCGGAGCTGCTGTGAGGGAGAAGCTCCGAAGGTGGGAGGACTGAGTGTGCACAGGGAACATTCCAGTTGGTTTCCCAGGGCTGAACTCCATGGTGTGGATCTGGTGGAGCAGCCTGTTGGCTCCCAGGCCATTCCTGACTGACTTCCCTGCAGGAGTGGGGGCAGAACCCCCCCAGCTTCCAGGTCCCTTTGTCACAGGTAACACACCAGTCAATTGTAATGTGATCCTCCTCCAGCCTGGAATGTTCCCTCCCTGAGGAGCTTTTGGCCAGGGAAAACCACAGTTGGTGGCACTGCCTGTTGGCCAACCACTGCCATTACCCAGGTGCTGCCAACTCCAACTTCATGTGCACATCAAGGAAATAATAATGGAATCGTTAAGGCTGGAAAAGATGCTCAGGATGGGCCCCCCAGGGTGGGGATCCTGTTTGCTTTGCCATTAACCTGCAGTTGGTGACTCAGAGATGTGGTTTGTATTCTTGCCTCCCCACCACCCAGCAGGAAGTCCCAGGTCACAGCAGCTCCTGTTTCCTCTCTGTGTTTATCAGCTCAAGCTAAATGTTTAAGAAAGGAGTTAAAACCCCCAAATTATTCCTTTTTTTTTAAATTATATGTTTCCTACAAGTTTCCAAGCCTGGAAGTCGGAAGTGTTTGGCATCACTTAGTGACTGTGAGGAGTGAGCAAAGCCATGTTTACATCTGTGGTAAACTGGAGCTACAATGATTTCCAAAGTTTTACTGTCCTAAAATTACTGGAATAAAGAGTGAATAATAATAATAATTATTATTATTATTATTATTTCACATACAAATGTGATTCCAGCCTGAGGGAATTGAGAACACCAGTGAAGTGCCTCTGCTTCCTGGTGGATCTGAAAAGTCACCATTCCTGTCTTTGACAACAGATGAAAAAACCCTCCCAACCATCCCAAGCTGGACCATGAAACANTTTTCCCTTCTTTCCCTTTTCCCTCTTTTCCCCTTTTTCCTCTCTCACGTTCAATCCAGCTGAATTTTGTGTGCAATTCCAGCTCCCTGGGGTTAAAGACCAAGAGACATCTCCAAAGGAAAGTTTGGATTTTAAATGGCTGGATTTGCTTGGAAGTGCCACAGGTTGTGCCATTACTTCTGAGGGATGTGATTTCCAGGGAATCTCCACTGTTAGATGGAGATTATTATTATAATATAATTATTATAAAAATAGTATTTCTGTTTTATCTCAACCTGTAAGTTTGATTCTCTGTCAGGCTTTTGTGCAGGATTTAAGCTGAGTTTAGGGTGAGTAAAATCCTGACCCTGCAGAGGTTTTGTGGCCCAGGAATTGAATGGCCCAGGGAATTTTGGGGTGTCCCAGTGTGAGCTGTGGCAGGGAGTGAAACTCGTGTGGCACTGGGCTTTCCTGTCACTGTTGGTTAACATTTCCTGCAAACCCCAGTGCTGAAAACACACAGGATGTTGGGGGGGTGTCTGTGGGTGGGGAGAGCCACAGGGCTTATTATGGGATGTGAGTGGGGGAGAGAAATAGATCTATATGTGTATATAATGTTTAATAAAAGGTATTATTCACCACATTTGGAATGAGGGTGTTCCAAGCTGGATGTGAGCAGCTTCTTCCCACCTTTTCCCTTTCCTTCAGCAGAGTTTCTGTCCTGCCTGGTGTCTCACTGTTATTTTTTTCACCTGTTCCTGTTGTTTTCACCTGGGAAAAAGCACAGTGGATCTTTATGATACACAAGAAAGGCTTGGGAAGGGACAGGGATCCTTTTCTCTCAGTTCTCCTTTGAAGAGCTGCCCTGGCTGTGCCTTCCCACCTCCAGGGACTCTTTTCCTCATAAATGGTGCCCCCTTAACAAAGAGGAGAATTTTGAAAGAAAACCTTCCTAAAGGCATATTAAATATTGGCACTAAACAGCAGAAGGCAAGAAAATAAAGGTTTCACTGGGTGAACTCTTTTCTCATTTGCTTTTTTCTCCCTCCTGGTTCCCTGTTGCCATTTCAATGTCCTCCAGGACCAGAAAACCCCACAATTCCATGTTTTTTTATAATTCTCTCTTTTCCAACCTTTCCGTATATTTAAAAAAAAAGGGACAAGTTGCTTCTTTTCTCTCTTTTGCTCCTGAAATTGTCACACAAAAGACCAAAAGGAATGAAATATTAAATGAAATATTCCATTACAGAGACAGTTGCTGTGCAGGTACCAGGACACCTGTGAGTACCAATGTCTTTTATTCCAGACTCTGGGATGGTTTTGTTACATCCTTGTGTGTTATCCACTATATATTTAATATATATCTTATGTGTCTGTATATTAATAAAATATTGTATTTCCTATACAATTATCCAGTAGTTTTCTGGAGATATTCCATGAATTCAGGAATCCTGCTTCTTTTATGTCCCTTTGGCTTAGTGTGAGCACTTCTCCCAGTTGTCTTCTGGCTGTAATTGGCACTAAAAGAGGGAAATGTTTAAGGAAAAATGAGGAAAATATTTAATGCAACACATGGTTACGTTGGATTCCTTGGAATGGCCACAACCATATTCCATGAAGGGACCAGTTTGCTCTTTGGGGGGAATTCTTGACCTAAATGTTTTCAGGTTCACCTGGGTTTGCTGTTGGATGTTGGAATATTTTTAACAGCTGAAATGGCAGGGATTGGGCAAATGCTATAAAAGGAAATATCAGCAGGGAGAGCACAGGGATTATTGAAGAAAGCAAAACCACTGGTTAGTATTTTAATATTTTAGTTAGTTTAGTTTACGTTTAGTATTTTATATATAGTGTTATAAATGTTTAGTATTATTTACTATTATAAATAACTGTTTAGTTAACTGTTTAGTATAAGCTAAAAATGACATTTAACTTCAGAAAATCTTTTTGTCTCTCAGGATGATTTAAGCAACTCCTGGGGTACTTTTCCCACATCATTTACTAGGAATTGCCTGTTCTGGGAAGTATGGAAATAACCAGGCTGGGATGAGATCTGTGCATCCTGAGATGTTTAAATTGTAATTTACAACCCCAATATTTGAATTAAAGTTGAACTGGTTAAGCAATTAGTTATAATAATTAAGCTTACAATTTTTTTTTTACCTCTCTTAGTCTGAAATGAAATGTTTGTAGAATAAATCTGCCCCCAAATTCTCAACTGATGCCCTGAGACATTTGCTCTTGCTGCTGCTGGGAGTTCCCCACCCTTGGTTTAAGGTATCCCTCACTAGAGGTGGTTGTGGGAATGCTTTGCCTGTGTAAAATGGGATTTTTGTCCCTGGAGGGGCCTGTGGAGGAGAAGGATTTCATGTCTGTGGAGGTTTGAGTGGGTCCCAGCAGGTTTTACAAGCCCCTGAGACAGAGAAGGCCCAGAGGAACAGGCTGGGATATCCTGGAGCTTTCTCAGCACCAGGATCTTTGTCTTATTCCAGGAGCAACCGCTGAGTTTTCTGTGGTGTCCAGTCCCTCTCCAATGGCACGGCCTGAGATGGTGCCCTTGAAAGCCAAGAGATTTCTGTCACCTGTTCTGGCTCCTGGGACACTTTATCCAGGAAGCCCTTCCTGAAAATAGACCCAGCATTTGAGGGAGTACCTGATAATTATAGCTCGTCCTTTGGGAGCTGGCCAAGGAGCAGCTCCACTTTCCTAGAAATCTACACATTTCCATGGATTCCTCATCCTTTTCCATTGCCTTATGCACGTGGTTTGCACCATTCCTGTTGCCAGCACCAGAAGGCAGAGTAGGAAGCATTTCTTCCACCTCTTTAGGGTAACAAATCACACTCCTTTCACCCTTTAATTCCCATGTTCCGTATTTTAAACCTGTTATTCTTGCTTTCCTCCCTTCTCCCATCAGCACAGGGGCACAATTAACACCTCTGACCTGCAGTTTTCCTTCTCCACACAAACCTGACACTCAGGGGATTAATCTTGCCTAAATCCAAATGTCTGCACCAAGGCCTGGACTAGTCTGGATTCATCCAGTCAGAGCAGCTCGGGATGGGATAAAAGAGCAGCTCGGGATGGGATACAGCAGCCCTGGGTGTCTGGTTTAGGTACAGGGACACCTGGTGACATCAATCCCACTCTCTGTGATATAAAAAGATTTTGCTGAGAAAGCAAATCAAAACTTACTGTGGCTACAGAAATGTGAGTTGTGCACATGGGAAACCAGCACGGCCATGGATTAGTCCTGAGGAATTTGGGCCAAAGGCCACAAACAGGAGGTGACTAAGCTGGAAAAGCTCCGTGTCTCCGGATAAAATTGAGTGGGACACTCTCTGTGTCCAAAGGGAAAGCACCAGCCTGTGCCCTTTGGGCACCTCAGGGGACAAAAATACCTCGTGCCTTTGGTGTCTCCAGCTCCTTGGAGAGGGAACACAGTGGGCTCAGCCTTATCCCTCCTGCACAGCTGGGAGCTCAGCCCGGGCTCCCCCTCCCTCCTTTACCCCAGGGATGGTTTTGCCACCAGATCCACAGGAGTTCAGTGCCTGAAGTGGGAGCACTGGGACAGCTCTTACGTGCTGTCGTACCTCTGGAGTTGTCACTGTCACAGGTGAGGGGATGGCACTTGCCCAGCCCTGCTCTCTTGTATTCCCAGACACCGGGAGCTGGCAGGACACAATTCCTCACTGGTTTTGGGAAGCAGGGAAGCAGCAGCAGGATGAGCCCAACCTCCAGGCTGGAGTGGTGGCTGCAGAAGGAAGCACAAGTAAAGCTTTGTGCCCATGGCTTGTGTGGCTGCACATTCCGACCCCTTTGGGTGGATAATCACCCCCAAAACAGGGAATTCCAATCCTGGGAATCTCCCAGATCCCCACACAACACAACCTTTCTCCCTGCTGAGGGAATGGAGATCTCAGAGCTGCTCCAACCCTGATCCTAAGGTTTCCCTGCTGGTCCAGCTGAGCATCCAACTCACAACTTCCACTTCAGGCAGCAGAGCCCTGAAATAATTTATTACTGAGCAAGAAAAGAGATTTAAATTAACCGGTCACAGCTTTGGGTTTTAGCTGGTCCAGGTCTGAGTGTGAGCTGGGGCTGGGAATGATGAAAAAAGGGCAAACTCTGCCATTGGAGTTGTGGTGACATAACCCAGAGAGGCCACACTGGGAAGTCTTATCTGGAGGTGACACGGGACCTGAAATAGGGAAAAAAGCTCTGGATGTGTCTTGTCACAGTTACGGATAATCTGGGAAAGAGACCGGATAAATACGTTAAATAGGAAGTTTGGAGAAATGGAATTCTGTGGGGGCCTACAGGAGAGCTGGGGAAGGAATTGGGATAAGGGCTGGAGGGACAGGATACAGGGAATGGCTTCCCACTGCCAGAGGGATATTGGGAAGGAATTCCTGGCTGGGAGGGTGGGGAGGGCTGGGATGGATTTCCCAGAGAAGCTGTGGCTGCCCCTGGATCCCTGGAAGTGTCCAAGGGCAGGTTGGAGCCACCTGGGATAGTGGAAGAAGAATGTTTATTTGCTCACACTGGGAATTGTTGCCTCTCTGGAGTTTTTCAGCTCATCCCAAATGACCATCCATACTATTCCCTGGCTTTTCCAGTGTGGCCTCTTCTCCTCACAGGGCTGGAAGGAACAAATCCCACCAGTCCCAGTCCCAGCACTTTCACAATCCCAGGGCTGGAGTGGCCCATTCCAAACTGATCCTGCTGGATGGGATCCCGGGACATCCCGCCCTCCATCCCACTCCCTGAGGCAGGAGAGACTCCACCTGCAGCATTCCTGGCAGGAATTCTGTCCAACCTGTTCTGAAAGCCTCACCCTGGGGAGCCTCCCAGAATTATCA
>WEIV01029928.1:38835-76220 GCA_013390005.1 Calyptomena viridis | reverse complement strand
ATTTTAATTTTATAAAAAATAAAATTTACAATTTTATAATTATGAAACAGATGAAATGTGTATAAATATATGGGATTTATTATGATAAACGATTACACAAAAATTATTTTAATCTGAAGAATTTACTACACAGCGCAAAAGCTAAAACTACAAAGATAATATCATGCATTATATCAAAACAATTATATTAAGGCAATTATGTTAAAGCCAGCAAAACTGTCACAATTATTAAGCAGAGGTTGGTGTCACCCCATGGGATGTTCCAGGTGCTCCCTGGCTGTGGCTGCTTGAATTTCCCATCTTTTCCCTGTGTGTCACATGAAGGTGCTGGGAATATGAGGCTGGACAATAAAAAAGGGATCCTGGTAAAATGCTGCCTCAAATATTCAGATTAAACCACATATTAACATATGTCAAAAGGCAAAATTATTTCAGGCCTGTGTTAACAACTGCAAAAACAACCCAGGTCTTGCTGAGTCAGGGAGCTCCAGGTTTGGGCTCTCCCAGGGAGATGCCACAAAAAATCCTGGCATAACTGGACTGGGAAAGTATTTAAGGATCACAGATTCCTTCCAGGGAAGCCAAATGTCCTTCAGGTTGACCTTGGGGTGGATCCACCTCATTGGGAGAAAAATGCAGTTTTAAAGGCGTTTGGTACCAGACTTTGTCTGATAATAAAACTCTGGATGTTCCCGGGAAGTTCCACCCCCCACTGAGCATCCCACACCCTTTCCTTATGGCTTTTCCAGCCTCCCATCCTGCAGGATTTTTTCTTTCCCCTTTCCCTTGTAGCACACAAATTTTTCAGACCTGGATGGTCTTCAGGAGGCTCTTGTAGGACCCTGCTGGGAACTCTGGATTTCCAGTTTCCTTCCCATGAGAACTGGCCCTTAATCCCAGGGGAAAAGCCTCAGATCCCTGGTGATGTGTCCAGGCAGGATTCATGGCATTGAATCCAATCTCCTCTCCCAGGCCACCGGGATCTCCTCAGTTATTTAAAGTCTTGGGAGTTTGTCAGTATTTTTGGAACATAAACCACAGAATTCTGTGATTGTGAGGAAAACTTCAGGCTGAAACACGTGACTTTCCCCGGGATTTTCCAGTTTGGGGAATGAAGCCTTTTGATGGAACTTTGAGCTCAGGAGGGAATTGGGGTGGGGGAACACAATGGAAATGTCCTTTTCTGGCCAGTTCCTGAGCTGCCTGTGCTGATTCCCGCTCTGTGGTTGGAATTCCAGGCCCTGTGGGAATGGCAGCAGCTGCTGCCGTGGCAACGGGGAAGAAACGGAAGCGACCCCACGTGTTTGAATCCAACCCATCCATCAGGAAGAGGCAACAGACACGTTTGCTCAGGTGAGCATTCCCTGCCCTCAGCCCAGGTCAGGAATTCCCTCAGGAATTCCTTGATCCATGTCCGTGCTGGTGAGACAGTGTGCTGTTCAGAATTTGCCTGCCTTGGAGGTGGGTTTTTTTTGGGGATGTCTTTCTGGAAGGCAGGAGGTGTGTTTGAGTTTGCAGAGAAGGGTTAAATTGCAGCTCTACTCATGTTTAAAGTGATTTTGTGGTCACTGGTGTGGCCTTTCTGCTGGATCCACTGTTCTCTTTCAATCCTGGTCACCACTTAAATCCCTCACGGTGACGTGGCCTTGCAGGGTGTTTGGAGGGGCTGTAGAATCAGGGAATATCCTGAGTTGGAACCACAGGGAACATCAATCCAACCCCAGACACCCCAAATCCCAGCCTGTGCCTGTTGTCCAAACCCTCCTGGAGCTCTGGCAGCCTTGGGAAGTGCCCATTCCCTGGGGAGCCTGGGCAGTGCCCACCCACCCTGTGGGGGAAGAACCTTCTCCTGAAATCCAACCTAAACCCCTGCAGCCATTCCCTGAGTCCTGTCCTGCTCCCACAGAGCAGAAATTGGTGGTTTAACCCATCTGGCCTGAGAATGTGGAGCTCCATCCACATCCCAGCTCTGCACTGGCACACAGGATTTATCTACCTAATGGAAAAAGCCTCTTCTTCCTGATGAAATAATTCTGGGAGTAATTCAGTGTTTATCCCAATCCCCTTTGCCAGTGGATAAACTCCACACTAAAGGTTCACCCAACCTGCAGAGCAGATTTTTTTTGGAAAATAATCAAGTAATCAAAGCCTGACAGAGCTGGAACACTTTATTTGGCTTTGGAAACTTGCTGTGGAGACACCAAACTTCCAGAGCCCTGGAAGTGTTGCATTCCAGGTGCATTCCAGGTGCTCTGGGCTGTTTGCCCACCTGGGGGCCTCCGAGGAGCACTGCAGCCAAAGGGATTCCACAGGTTTTCCAGCCTGGAAACACCACCTGCCATTCCATCCTCAGGAATCATCTGTGAATATTGGCTGGCACCATTAATCAGGTTTTGGAACAAAGCAATTTTGGGGTTTTATTCTGTTTTGGATTTAATTGGGCTGGGTTAGTGTTAAATAATATTCCTTGGGAGTGAAATCCCTGCCTTTTAGAGCTCCACTCTGGTTTTCCCTCCTTCCCTCAACTCTCCTGACTCAGCCACGTTCCTGAAGAGCAAATTCTTTTCTTCCTTGGAATATGAACAGTATATTTTAAAAGAAACTCATCCATAAAGGAATTATTTCTTCTTCCTGCACTCAACTACATTTTACCACATGTAAGATACTGACAAAATGCCTTTTTTTTTTTTGGACTCTAATCAGTTAAATGTGTTTGTGTTTGATTTTCACACAACTATGAATCAAGTGAGAAGTTAAAACTCCTGGTTCTGGGATCCCTGAGTAGCTTTTTGGCAGGTTCTGGACTGCCCAGGACAGGGACTGAAGTGTCACCTTGTGGAATGCTCAGGTTTTTGAGGGAAGTTCTGCTTCCCTCTTGCTTTAGGAGTTTCTGCCAACATTTCTGCCACATTCTCTTGCTCTGCTCAAGAGGCAGAAATCACCTGATGGAACATTTCCATCCCCCAGAGACATCATTCCAAAGGGACACCTGGCTTTCCTGGGCTGAGCTGTTGCAACATTCCTGGTTCTTGCCTGTCCTGTGGGTTGAATTCTCACAGTTCAGGTTTGAGCAGGATTCTGGCACTGGAGAACTGCAGTGTTACACTCTGGGTGTGAAATAACCTGTGTTTTCACATTTCTTTTGTTGAGTCATTCCAGTGATTCAGCAGAATCCCAGTTTTGTGTTGCCAAGGCAGAGCGACTGTGCAGCCTCTTGCTGTCCCAGCTTTGCTGATTTCTCCTTTTACCTCCATGGAAAAAGGAAAAAAAAAGGGGAATAAGTGGCATTTGAGCTGCTGGGTGAGTGCAGGGAGCACAGCAGGGTTCTGGGAATGGTGGAAAAACCTGGATGTGTGGCCAACCTTCCCAGCTGGGGCTCCTTTCCTTACCTGCTTTGTGAAGGGCTCTCAGCTGATGCCTTTTCCCTGGTGTATCCCTGTGTTCCAGGAAGCTCCGGGCCACTCTGGATGAATACACCACCCGAGTGGGGCAGCAGGCCATTGTCCTGTGCATCTCACCCTCCAAACCCAACCCTGTCTTCAAAGTCTTCGGTGCTGCACCCTTGGAGAACGTGGTAGGTGTCTCTGGGAAGGTTTGGGAGGAACTTCCTCACCTTCTCCGCAGGTTTTGTTCAGCCTGGGAGGGAGCAAAGGTTGTGTTAAAGCTCTGGAAGCAGGAGTTTAGTTTTTGTGGGCAGTGGTGGACCTGGAAGAGTTGGGTCAATGGTTGGATTCAGTGATCTCAGAGGTCTTTTCCAGCCTTCATGATTCTGTGATTTTGGGATGTGAGGTTCCCTCTGCAGGAATGGTTGCCTGGCACATCTCACCAGGGTTGAACATCCTGGATTAAAAATTAGAGGGAGCAGGGAGTNCCAAGGCCTCACCCCCCTTTCCAGGCCCAAATTCCTCCTCCTGGCCAAGCTGAGCCTCCCCTGGCCCAGCCTGAGGCCGTTCCCTCTCCTCCTGGCCCTTGTTCCCTGGGAGCAGAGCCCGACCCCCCCCGGCTCCCCCCTCCTGCCAGGGATTGCAGAGAATTCCAGGTGCCCCCTGATCCCTCTTTTCTCCAGGCAGAACAACCCAAACCCTGCTGTGCTTGAACTCTGCTCTCCCTTGCAGACCACCCAGTAAACAGAGCAAACCCTCACCACACCAAGCCTTGCTTCACAACTTCCCATCCCATAAATCCTTCCCTTGCCGGTGTTTCCTGGTGTTTCATCAGCACCCCTTGGATCCAGCCAGGCCTCCGGGGGTTCCTTACCAGTTTCTTACCCTGTTTGCTCCTCCTGTTCCCCAGCACCCTGGGGAAGGTGGCTGGCCCTGCATCCCTGCCCTCTCCCAGTGCTCCTTCCGTTGTTTATGTGATCCTAACAACCCCCCCAGGTCCGGAAGTACAAGAGCACCATCCTGGAGGACCTGGAGTCGGCGCTGGCGGAACACGCGCCGGCCCCTCAGGAGGTGAACTCGGAGCTGCCCCCCCTCACCATCGACGGCATTCCCGTCTCCGTGGACAAGATGACCCAGGTGGGCAGCCAGGAGCAGGGAAAGCAGGGGGGGATCTGGCACCTCGTGGCCACAGCCTGTTATTTTGGGTGTCACCATCTCCAGGGGCCGGGTGTCCCCTGCTGGAACAGCTCAGGGTAGAGGTGGAGTTGTGTCACTGGTGCTTGTTTTCCACGTGGAATGTGGTGAGGAGGAGGAGAGCTCAGGCTGCTGGGATGTTGGGAACGTCCCCTTGGAGCTGTTGTGGTCCCCTCCCAGGAACTGGGGGCAGGGGAAGTATTTGTTCCACCCTTTGCAGCAGAGCTTTGGGTCAGGGAGGCACCTTTTTGGCTCGTGCTCCTTGTTCTCTGGTTCATTCCCTGTGGATTGGAGCAAAGGAGGCTTTCCCAATGTTTCAACTCCCTGACTGTGATACTCCTAATGGAGACAAGGAATCACCAGACTCCATTTCTCTCCAGCTCCAGCCCTTTGCTGACCCAGGACAAAGTGGAAGGGCCTCCCCAGGGAAGCCTCCTGAGCCTCAGCCTTGGGAAATCTCCTTCCCTGGGGATCCAGGGCCTGAATTCAGGCAGGGCTGTGGGGCAGGAGGCTCTGGATCCCCCCAGCCTGTTGCACCACCACAAACTTGAAGTGCTGAAAGGTGATTTTTCCAGAGGGAGTAGCAAGATGGGAAGCTTGGAGGCTTTGGGCAACAACACCCAAAGAGGTGTTGGAGCAACAGAAGTGCAGAATTCCCTGTGTTCTGGTCAAAATGGGTGTTTTCCATTTCCGTTCCTTAGTGGGATCGGACAAACTCACACCAATAATAAAAATTGATGCCTTGGCTGGTGCAGATCCTGCTCCTGATCCCTGACAATGTAAGGAAAAACCCAGTTGTTGGGTTTTTAAACCCCTGGGGAAGGTGGTGCCTCCAGGAGCTCTTCACTGGCAGCTCTTGTGCTGGAGCAGCTTCCCAAGGCAATGGGGAAGTGAAAAACAGACACGTTTTCCTACTGAAATCAAATCCCAGAGGTGTAAAGATCCCAGAAGGAGAAAAGCATCCAGGTGGGGATTTGCTGGGACACAGGGAGCCCATCCTGGCCCGGGGAACTTGTCCCCACAAGGACAAGGAGCTGGATGTGGGCACAAATTAAAGGGTCCAGGGAGGATCCGTGGCCTCTGGGGCTGGAAATGCCACCAGAGCAGCAGCACAAGGGGCAAAATGTCCCTTTGGAGCAGCTTCCAGCTCCATTTGATTTTTGGATTTTTGAAAATCCAGTTGTTGATTTTTTTCCCGTGCCAGAGTTGGAAGTTAAATATTTTAACCCCAAATGTTGCTGGAGTTCTGTTGGATTTTTTTTATTTTTCTGGTTCTATTTTGTGGATGAAACATCAATACTTTTCATATTAATCTGCAACCTTATTGTCAGTTTTTCTTCCTTCCCAACAGGACAAACCTTCCCCAAGGATTTGGCCAAGCCAGGGTGTCCCTGGGGTTCCATGGCTCTGCTTTTCCATGGCTTTTTATCCCTATTCCCAAGTTTCTTCTGGCTCTGTTAAAGGAAAACCAGCTTGTCCCCTCCATGTCCTGCAGGGCCTTTGCTCACCCAACTCACAAATGCAACATAAAACCTCTTATTTCCAATCCTCTCGTGCTGCAAATGGCAAAACAAGGATATTTTTTGGTGGGAATTTTGATTCCCAGAGCTGCCAGAATAATCCTGTGTATTTGCTAACAAGAAACGAGCTGTTTTGCAAGTAAGTTGTACAAAGCCCTGTGGAAAATGGAAATATTTATAAATATAGATGGAAAAATAAGGGTAAAATTAAAATAGGAAATACGAAGAAAAATAGAAAAATAAATGTATAAATATGAAATAAAAATAAAATGGGGATGTTAAATAGAAATATAAAATGCAAATAAAAGATAAATATGAAGTATGAATATAAAATGCAAATAAAAACGCATAAAATACAAATAAAAGTTTAAATGTAAAAGTATAAATATAACATGGAAATAAGATATAAATGTAAAATACAATAAGATCTAAATATAAATACAAAGTACGAATACAGGTATAAATATAAGTGTAAAATATAATTATGAAATACAAATAAAATATACATATGTATAAAAATACAAATAAAATCTAATTATGTGTAAAATAGAATTATAAAATACAAATAAAATCTAAATATAAGTGTAAAATATAACTATAAAATACAAGTAAAATACAATTATAAATGTAATGTAATTATACAAGTAAAATATAATTATAAAATACAAGTAAAATATAATTATAAATGTAATGTAATTATACAAGTAAAATATAAATATAAGTGTAAAAATATAACTATACAAATATAAACATAAATGTAGGAATATAAGTATAGAAATAAAATATAACTATAAAATAAAAATATAAATTGGGTGGCAGGGAGTGGCAGCTGCAGGTGCAGAGCTGTGATCAGAGAGGAGATGTAATTAACTCTCCTTTTAATTGCTCTGCTCCCCCCTGGTCCTGAGGGAAATAAAGCCTTGACTTACCTGGGCCAAGATGTTTCTGGAACCTTGGGCTGGGCAGGGAAAGGGACTTTCCCTCTGGAGCCACCACAGAGGGAAATCTTGGGACTTCTGAGCTTTGGACAAAGATGAATTTGCCCTTAAACTTTGTCTCAGTTGGTCACTGATAAAACTGAGGACTGAGACTGGTTAATCTGAGCTTAATCTGAGCCTTCAGTTGGCTCTCACTGAGGTCACTGTTTGTTTGAGATTTGTCCTTTAATCTGACTTTTTTTTAAACTTCATTTAGCTGAAGTTTATTATGATTTATAGTCTTTTATCATTATTTTAATGACTTATAGTCTCTGATTTATAATGGCTTAGAATGATTTGTTTATATGACGTAGAATGGTTTAGAATTAGTGATATGGTTTATAATGATTTATAATATATAATAATACATTAATGATTTATGATCTGCTCGTACAAGGCAACAAAGTTTTTCTGGGCCTCTCCAAAATCATCTTTTCCCTGCAAAAAGCTTTAGGAGAAATCTTCCTGTCCAGGATACTTTGTGTGGAGGAGAAGCCAAGCACCAAAATTGAGGAACTGAGCTCATTTTGGGGCTGTCAGACCCTCCCAGCAATGTGAAAAATAGGAAATACAAAGTCCTCAAGGTCCTGGATGCACTTCCAGCTGTTTTTTCCACTTCCAGGGGCAGTCGAGGTCCTGCATGGGCTTGACTTTGCTTTTCCCAGAGATCCTGAGGCTGAGCTGTGGGCACAGGGAAGAAATTCCCAGCCACAGGTTTTGCTCTGTCCTAGGAACCACTTTCCATGTTGTTTCCAGCTCTGGAACACAGTTGTCTTTGGAAATGGTGGAATCAGGATCAGCTCAGTACCGTTAATTTAAAATGTTAAACATGGAAACACTCAGCCTGTGTCAGGAAGGGTTTTAAGGAAACACAGTTTCCCTCAAACCCTCCATTCTGTGTGGTTTAGGAGCCTTTTCCAGAGTGACACTGATCCAAACTGGAATGTGCTGCTGGATTTTCTCAGCAGACCTTTGATTTTCAGGTGGTCCGAGGATGGAGTTAATGGAACTCACCTGCTGACTCATGAAAATTCCCAGCCACAGGTTTTGCTCTGCCCTAGGAACCACTTTCCTTGCTGTTTCCAGCTCTGGAATACAGTTGGAACACAGTTGTCTGTGCTTTGGGCCATGGGAAATGGTGGAATCAGGACCAGCTCAGTACCATTAATTTGAAAAATTAAACATGGAAACACTCAGCCTGTGTCAGGAAGGGTTTTAAGGAAACACAGTTTCCCTCAAACCCTCCACTCTGGGTGTTTTAGGAGCCCTTTCCAAACTGGAATGTGCTGCTGGATTTTCTCAGCAGACCTTGGATGGGGTGGGCAGGCCCGTGGCTCCCCCAGGTGAGGGGGTCACAGCCACACCCTGAGACACGTGGGGTCTTTGTCCCAGCTCTGTCCCCTGGGTCACAGCCCCTCCAACCACCTCGTTAGGGCACTAATTAGCCAAGTCCCTGTGCTGGAGCAGGTTGTGACAGTGCTGCTGATTGTCTCCCCCGTGGATTAAACACAAACCCTCCTTAACAAGTACCTTGAGCCCTCAACTCCCATGGACCAGGAATTAATCCAGCTGGAAACAAGGAGGGGTTTAACTATTTTTGCACCAGGGAGCTCAAAAATCTGCTGTCACCAGGTTTGGTTGAGTAAATGGGGTCTTGAGTGGGGAGCCTGGGGCACATCAGGGTGGGGGTCCTGCAGTGGGAGGTGGGTCATGGACAGGGCTGGGAAATAGGGGCTTCTGTACATATTCCATATGTAAAGTGGAAAAGGCAGCTTGGAAATGACTTCATGGAGCCAATGGATACAACAGTGTGTCCAGGGAAGGGAACAGGGCTGGACAAGGGTCTGAAGCTCCAGGAGAAGGGTCTGGAGAACTTCTGAGGGAGCTGGGGGGGCTCATCCTGGAGAAAAGAGGGATCAGGGGGCACCTGGAATTCTCTGCAATCCCTGGCAGGAGGGGGGAGCCGGGGGGGGTCGGGCTCTGCTCCCAGGGAACAAGGGCCAGGAGGAGAGGGAACGGCCTCAGGCTGGGCCAGGGGAGGCTCAGCTAGGATAGTGGGGAAATTCCATCCTGGAAAGGGCTGTCCAGCCCTGGCACAGGCTGAATCCCCATCCCTGGAGAGATTTCAAACCCCTGTGGATGTGGCACTTGGGGACACGGGCAGGGGTCGCCTTGGCAGTGCTGGGGCTGGTTGGACTCGATGGGCTCAGGGGGATTTTCCAAGCAAACCCATGATTCTCTGAAATAATCTGCTGTAAAAGCTCCAAAGGGATGCAGGGAGCTGTCCTTAAACTCAGCTTTTAAGCTTTAAGGTAAAATGATTTTCTCTGGCATGAGGTGAGCACTCCTCCTCTTCCCTCTCTGTTTACAGCTGAACCAGCCTTTTCCTCATGCTCCAAGGAATCCCTGCTACAAAACCCAATTGTGTCCTAAAACCCTGTGTGAGTTTTGTGTTTTCTTTGATAACACAGGGGTGGAGAAGTGTGACATTGTGGTTTCCACAGTCCAGCAGCCACTGGAGCTCCATCCTCTTTGCAGCATCTCTGTGAAATACCTGCCAGCTCATAGCTGAGTTCCTGCCACTGTAGGGACATGAAGTGTGGGTTTTTATTGCCTTATTCTGGTTTATTTAGTTATTTTCTCCCTTTCAGGTT
Source organism: Calyptomena viridis (assembly GCA_013390005.1). Lineage (NCBI taxonomy): Eukaryota > Metazoa > Chordata > Aves > Passeriformes > Eurylaimidae > Calyptomena > Calyptomena viridis. The sequence goes on along the minus strand of WEIV01029928.1, from coordinate 66,492 downwards.
GGCCTGGTCTATTCATGGCAGTGTTTGAACCTACAATGTATTAATACAACCCGTGTTTGTGCCTTATTGTTGTAATTAACTGTCTTAATTGTGTTTCTGCTCTTCCACCTTCTACTAAGCTGAGTCTGGAAGAAGGTGGTAAATTACCCTCCATCTTCCTTAGGAATTCAGGCCTTTTCCTGTTGGTGGCTCCAACAGGATGAGACTTTAATGCGACAACTTCGCCGCGCCTCAAAACCACCAGAGATAAAGGATCCTAAAAACCAACCCTGTGATGTGGTTTGTTCCAGGCACAGCTCAGAGCCTTCATCCCTGAGATGCTGAAGTATTCCACAGGTCGTGGAAAGCCAGGCTGGGGCAAGGAAAGCTGCAAACCCATCTGGTGGCCCGAGGACATTCCCTGGGCCAACGTGCGCAGCGACGTCCGCACGGAGGAGCAGAAGCAGCGGGTGTGTGTCTGCCCTGGCTGCCCCCACGGGGGCACAGGGCCTTGAAAATACCTTTTTGGGGGGAGTTTTTCCCTTGGGTGACAGAAGGAGGAGTCCTGGAAGGGACACTGTCCCATCCTGAGCAGCGGGGACCTTTGTGCTTAAAGGAAATAGCCGAGGATGTGCAGTGGAGAATGAAAAGTTGGGTGAGAGGGTTGTGGGTCCCACTGGTGGCCGTGGAGCCACCACACAGGGGATGTTGCTGTCACACAGAAAGCCACTGTGGTGTGGAAGCAGCAGGACTTGTGTGGCTGATGTAGGGTGGGGAGGGATTGCAGGTGGGGCTGGAAGTGCTGCTTTCCCACATCAGGATATTTTCCTGCTTGGAATCACAGACTGGTGTGGGTTGGAAGGGCCCTTTTCAAGGTCACCTCCTCCATCCAGGGACACATTCACTGAGTCACATTCCTCTCCCCAGTGATCCCTGAGCCTTGGGCACAGGAGGGCACGAACACGTTCATCACTGGGGCCTTTTGCCCGAGAACCGGTTCCACCCCACAGCAAAGACAAACCCCACTCCAGCAACCTCCCCACCCTGACTCTTCCCTCTGCCCTGCAGGTGTCCTGGACCCAGGCCCTGAGGACCATAGTGAAGAACTGCTACAAGCAGCACGGGCGCGAGGACCTGCTCTACGCCTTCGAGGACCAGCAGACCCCCCAGACCACCACCACGCACAGCATCGCCCACCTGGTGCCCTCCCAGACCGTGGTGCAGACCTTCAGCAACCCCGACGGCACCGTGTCCCTCATCCAGGTGGGTGCCTCCCTCCAGCTGTGCCGTTCCCAGCACAGCTGGCTCGGGATGGCGGCGGCGGCATCGGGAATTTCCGCTTTGCCTGTTTGGTGACCTGATGTTCCCACCCCGAAGGATTGGGTTTGTGCTGCCCCTTCCTCGCTCCCATCCCTTTTCCAGGCTGGCTGGAATCCCTTGGATTGCCCTGGGATGAGCAATTGTTAGGGGATGAATCCCAGTTGGTGACGTCAGCAGGGCTGTGGTGGCAGTGGGAGCTCATATATTTCATGCCTTTCTTTAGTGGCATGAAATATAATTTAATTTATAAATTACATTAAAAAAAATTATAAAATCATATATTTATAAATAATAATTTAAGCTCAGGTATTTCTCGTTCTTCATTTGACACCTTAAGTGTAATATCTTTGCTACAAACACCAAATAAATATTTATCCCCACAGACTAAAAACCCTTCTCACATCATTTTTGGCTCAGTGCTGTTTTCCATGTTCCCTGTGTGGGAAGGCAGGTTCTGGCAGCTCAAGGTGGCAAAAACTTCCTCTCTTGGAATTCCCAAGAGCTCCTCATGGATGTGGGATTTGAATCCCAGTTCCCTCTGTGCCCCCAAAACCAGCACTGCCTCTCATTCCTACCTGGCCCAGCAGTTTGTCCCTCTTGAGCATCATGTTTTTCATGAATTTGCTCTCCTCATCTCACAGCCGTGAAGATAAAAACATGGTGTGTGGGTTTGGTGTTGATTTAGTTGGATTTTAATTTCAAATGAAGCTTTTCAGTGTTCGTTAGAGTTTTTTTGTTCCCCCACCAAGACTTTGCCAGGCTGGTTTTGTTTTCTCACCTGAACATTTTCCCTTTGGTGTCCTTTCAGGTGACCTGAGATGCCACTGACTTTTTGGCATTTATAGTTTAATAATATCCTATGATTCCGTAACATTTAATAAATGGAACAATTCATTTAAATTAAATTAATAGTATAATATAGATAATATAATATAGTTTAATTCTCCTCCCCGCCTTTGTCTTTTCCCAACTTTAACAGGGAGAAGGTCATTTCCAAAGGCAAAGGGGTATTGAGGATGAGCTGATGTTTTCCAGGTGCCTGGAGATGAGACACCCAGGGCTGGATGTGCAGGGAATTCTGATCCAGGGCTACTCCAGGGGTTTTTAAGTGATTCCCAGCTCGTGGGAGAAGCCTGTTGACTCCACCACACTCCCCCCAATGTGTCCCACAGCTGCTCTTCCTGAGGCTGGGAGAATATCCAGGACTGTGTCCCGTGTGGATACAGGGAACAGCACATGGACTGTGCAAAACTTGCTCCTGGGCTGTGTCCACTCTGGAATCTGCCATGGATTTCACGTGGCTCCAGGGTGTGGTTTCCTCCCCCAGCCCTCTGAGACAGCTCCGTGTTCCCTGTGAGCTCTGAAATCACAATTATTCCTGGAATCATGGAATGTCAAGGGCTTGGAATGGGCATTAAAGGTCATCCAGTTCCACCCCCTGCCACGGGCAGGGACACCTCCCACTATCCCAGGTTGCTCCAGATTTATCCAACCTGCCCTTGGACACTTCCAGGGATCCAGAGGCAGCCAGAGCTTCTCTGGGAAATCCATTCCAGCCCCTCCCTAGGCAGGAATTCCTTCCCAATATCCCATCTAACCCAGTGGGAAGCCATTCCCTGTGTCCTGTCCCTCCAGCCCTTGTCCCAAGTCCCTCTCCAGCTCTCCTGGAGCCCCTTTAGGCTCTGGAAGGAGCTCCAAGGTCTCCCTGGATCCTTCTCCTCTCCAGGTGAACATTCCCAGCTCTCCCAGCCTGTCCTGGGACACTTCCAGGGATCCAGGGGCACCCACAGCTTCTCTGGGAAATCCATCCCAGCCCCTCCCCACCCTCCCAGACAGGAATTCCTGCCCAACATCCCTGTGGCAGTGGGAAGCCATTCCCTGTGTCCTGTCCCTCCAGCCCTTGGCCCAAGTCCCTCTCCAGCTCTCCTGGAGCCCCTTGAGGCTCTGCAAGGGGCTCCAAGCTCTCCCTGGATCCTTCCCTTCTCCAGGTGACATTCCCAGCTCTCCCAGCCTTGGACACTTCCACACTGGGCCCATCCCCTCCTCCCCCATCCCATCCCAGCGCCTCCCAGTCCAACCCCTCTTTGTACCCCAAAATCCCTGGATTTGCTGGGCCCTCCCTGGAGCTGAGTGTGTTGTTGTGCCCCCAGGTTGGCACGGGGGCCACGGTGGCCACGTTGGCCGACGCCTCGGAGCTGCCCACGACCGTGACGGTGGCACAGGTCAATTACTCGGCGGTGGCCGACGGAGAGGTGAGCACCCCCCTGGAATTCCAGGGATTCCTCGGAATTCCGGCCTCGCGCACCCGGGGATGTGGGATCCCACAGGATGTTGTGTGGGAAGGGAGGAGTTGTGATTTCTGCCGACAGAAACCTGCAGTTGTTCAACAAAATTAACAGAATAATGGGGTTGAGGTGGAAACCTCAGGTCTGAATTTTATTTGTTAATTTTTTTTTTATACCTCCCTGGAAGCCACAAGCCTGAACTTCATATATTTGGGGTTTTTTTATACCTCCCTGGNAATTTTTTTTTTTATACCTCCCTGGAAGCCACAAGCCTGAATTTCGTATATTTGGGGTTTTTTTTATACCTCCTTGGAAGCCTCAGGTCTGAATTTCATTTTTTTTTTCTTTATACCGCCTTGGAAGCCACAAGTCTGAACTTGTGTATATATATACTTGTATATATGTATATATGAACTATATTTTTTTTATACCTTCTTGGGAACCTCAGGTCTGAATTTCATTTTTTTTTTCTTTATACCTCCTTGGAAGCCACAAGTCTGAACTTCATATATATATATTTTTTTGTACCTTCTTGGAAACCTCAGGTGTGAATTTCATATATTTTTATTTATACCTTCTTGGAAGCCTTAGGTCTGAATTTCATATATTTTTTTATACTTCCTGTAGAACATCTATTTTGGGTTTTTTTTTAGCATTTCAGTGCCTAAATCTGAACATTCAAACTTCTATACATTTATTTTTCCACTTTTTTTTAATCAAATAATAGTTTTTTCCTCTACATTGGTGCTGAACTCAGGACTGTGATGGAAACCTTAGGTCTGAATTTCATATATTTTTATTTATACCTTCTTGGAAGCCTTACATCTGAATTCCATACATTTTTTATACCTCCTATAGAATATCTATTTTGTCTTTTTTCATTTCAGTGCCTAAATCTGAACATTCAGACTTCTATACATTTTTCCACTTTTTAAAAAATCAAATAATAGTTTTTTTCCCTGTGGATTTAGAGCTAAAGTGTTGTTATTTTGACTCAGGACTCTACAGAAAAAAATGTTGGAAGCCTTAGGTCTGAATTTCAGGTTTTTTTATGACTCCTATAGATTATTTATTTTGCATTTTGTTTGACATTTCAATAGATCTGCTTTATATTATCTATTTTCTATTTTTTTGGCATTTTTTAGCCATTCATGGCCTAAATCTGAATATTTAAACTTCTATACATTTATTTTTCCACTTTTTTTTTAATCAAATAATAGTTTTTTTCCTGTGCATTTAGTGCTGAACTCAGGACTCTACAAACAATTATGCTGGAAATCTTAGCTCTGAATTTCCTACTTTTTTTTTATAATACCTCCTATACATTATCCATTTTGTATTTACATTTGACTTATCAATATACCCCCTATATATATATTTTTTAGCATTTCATGCCTAAATCTGAACACCCAAACCTCTATACATTTATTTTTCCACTGCTTTTTTTTTTTTAATCAAATAATACATTTTTCCTGTGTTTTTAAGCAACATTCCTTTACAATTATGATTTTTTTTTTTTTAAATTTCCCATTTTTCCCCCTCTCCACCCCCAAAACCACCTTGGCCTGAGGCTGGAGCTCCTTTGTGTCCCTGTCCTGCCCAATCCCAGGATGTGAGGGCGAGAGGTGGCAGCACAGAACAGCTTTGCCATCCCACCCCCAGAGCCTGGAGTGACCTGGAACCACTTGGAAGCTGCTCCAAGGCTTTTCAAGGGTTTTTTTTCCCACCCCTTGAGAGCTGTAGGAGTTTTTCCAAAGGCTGGTTGAGGTGTCCCTGCCATCCAGGAGGTTGGAATTGGAATTTAAGGTCCTTTTCTGTCCTTTCAAAACATCTCAGCAGCAAAAGCTTCGTGTCAGTGGGGAGAAGAGCCTGGAAATTCCCTTTTTTTTTTTCCTTCCTCCCTCCCTGGTTTGGAGCACTGTGTGTCCCTGGGATTGGGGTGGGAAGGGGATGTGAGTCAGGATGCAGCAGGTTCTCCCTCCCTCTCCATCCTGGGTTTATTTTGCCCAAAGGCAGCAAAATTTCTGCTTCCATGGAATTCTTACCCTTCTCCCTCTTAACCAATTCAGGGTTTTTCTTTCCCTCTCTTTGTGTGTCCCAGGGGAGTGGCCTGGAATGTTTTTGGGGATGAGAAGTGGTGGGAGGTGGAGGAGGATCATCATGCAAAGAAGTCAGTGGGATTTGTGGGATGTTGGTCCTTCATCCTCCACTTCCTCAGGTTTTTTTGGCCCATTCCATATTCCTGGTTCACATCCTGATGGATTTTGTGACCTTGGCTCATGAAAAGTCCCAAATGGAGAAATGTGGGAAATGAGCAGCTGAGACTGGGTGAACTTGAATATGAAATTATCCATGGAAAAGTCTGGAGTAAGGGGATTTTAGGTACCTGAGGCACATGAGCACTTCCATCCACCCTCATCTTTCCTGGAGCAATTTGCAGCACAGAGATGTTCCAGTTGGCTCAAACCCTTTGGAATTTGCAGATAAATCCCAGATGGGAACACAGAACATTCCCTGAAATGCCAGGGGTTGGTGCCAATGGGAGCAGTGGGGCAAACACAGCCCCTATCCCTGAGGAATGTGATCCATGCTGGGGTTCCACAACACAGAACTGTTGGATTTGGGAGGGTCTCTGGAGACCATCCAGGGTCACCCAGGGAGCTCAGCCAGGAATGTCTCCAGGGAGGGACACTCCACATCCTCCCTGTGTGATTCCACCCTCCATGGAAGTTTTGCCTCCTGTTGAGCAACACAATTAAACTTGTGTTTTAATTCATGCCCATCGAGCCCAGCTAATTAACAAAATCCCCACCAGCGCAGCAAAAACATGATCCCATTTTATTGTGGATTTGGCTGCACAAGAGGGATCTGTGGCTGCCTCAGGCCTTCCTGATATCTGGATATCCTGGATATCTATGGAACATCCCCCTCCTGGCTGATGGAGTGTTGTGTTATCCAGCAACACCCCCAGGCAGCTCCCAGCCTTCCCCTCTCTTTTCCCTGCCTCCCAGCTGTTGAAACTCTGGGAATTCCTCCTGGGGAAGCATCCAGCCGTGTCCAGGGGAGGGTATCCAAGCTTTTAGCCCTTCCCTGTGGCTGTCCCTGCAGGTGGAGCAGAACTGGGCGACGCTACAGGGGGGTGAGATGACGATCCAGACGACACAGGCCTCGGAGGCCACGCAGGCGGTGGCATCGCTGGCAGAGGCAGCAGTGGCAGCTTCCCAGGAAATGCAGCAGGGAGCCACTGTCACCATGGCACTCAACAGGTACCCGGGGTGGGAAGTGGCACCTCCGAGGTTCTCGTCCTGATGGTGCCAAGACTTGTCTGAGTGAGGCTTTTCCGTAGGGAATTCCCTGGGAGTTGTCCGGGCGGTGCCTGGTTGCTGCCCTGTCTTTGGGGTCAGGATGTTCTCCACAGGCTTGGTTTCTCCTGAAGGTTTTTGGGGGTTTTTCCCAGGTGTCTTTCTGAAGGAGAATCGTGGGGTTGTGGCCTCGTTTGTGTGAAGAAATTAAAGGATTCTGTGCGGAAAGTAAAGCTCGTTAAAAAGAATCATTAAAGCACTTGGGTGGGGAGGAGTTCAAGGCAGAGCTGGAGGATCCATTGGCATCCTGGGCATGGCCAGGTGAACTGGCAGAGTCAGGGATAGAGGGGAGAGCTCTGGAATCTGCAGAGCCCCACAATGTTCCAAAAGGATGAGTTTTGTACCCGAATCCCGATAGGAAGGAGCCACGTGGAATAACTACTTAGATCTTCCCAAAGTTTTAGCAAATCCCAGGATGCAAAGGTAGGAAGACAGGGATGTTCTAAGGCACCTCCAAGCTTCAGAACCACCTTCTTCCCTCCTATTCCCCCTCCAGTGCAGATTTCCTGCCTCACCTGGGCCCGCTGTGGTGTCCTTCCCTTCTGGATTTGTTCCTTTCCCGTGCATTGCCAGGTTAAAGTGGAATAATTTGGATTTTTGGTGATCCTAACCCTCCTGTCCCCTCTGCCATGCCCACAGTGAAGCTGCTGCCCACGCCGTGGCCACACTGGCCGAAGCCACTCTCCAGGGGGGAGGACAGATTGTCCTGTCTGGAGAAACTGCGGCGGCGGTCGGAGCCCTCACCGGAGTCCAGGATGCCAATGGTAAGGCTGCTGCCACGTCTGGATTCACCTGCTTGGGTTGCTTTGCTCTCAACTGGAGGATTTGCCTCTCTTTTTTATGGAAATGCCGTGGTTTTGCTGGTAAAACAGCCCTCCCTCACTTGCAGGTGGTTGGGTTGGGATTTAGGATGAAGTGGCAGCACTGAGCTCTTGTTTGCTTCCCTGGTGCTGATGGCTCTGCCCTTTCCCTCCTCTTTATCCTTAATTTTTTGGGGGGAAAACTGCTCCCCATTCTCTACCTGCCCAGTATCCAGCACAGGGAGGACCAGCCTTGATCAACTATTCATTTATTATCTGTTAAGATAATCTATTCATTTATTACCTATTCTTTTATTACCCATTCATTTATCACCTGCTCATTTCCTTCCCTTCTCAAAACATTTTTTTGTGTGTTTGGTGGCTGCTCTTGAGCAACTCTTGGCTTTTCTGCTCAGCTGAGACCTCCCAGTGTCCCCCAGCAGTTTATTTTGCAGTTTATTTCCCTCCTGCTTTATTTTCCACCTTGCCACCACAGCCAATCCTTTCGGTTTTAGGGAATCTCCGTAGGGTTTTTCTCACATTATTTGATGTCTCTTCTGCCAGATCTGGCTTTTGCAGCTTCCAAACTAAGCTTGGGGTAGATAAAACTGTAAATCCATAGGAACTGGTTCAAGGAATGGGCAAATGCCTCCAGTTGCTCTGTGGTCGAGGAATGACTGGATGTGGTGCTCTGGTCTGGTTGGCTTGGACTCAGTGATGCCAGAGGTCTTTTCCCACCTGATTCCATGAGACTTCCCAAGCTGAGAGAAGAACCTCCTGGTTGTTTGGATTAAATGGGAAGAGGTTTGTCAAAATAAGCTCAAAAAGGGCACAAAGGGCGACGTCGTAACGAAACGTCGCCTCGAGGGTGGGGCTGTTTGGACATCAGTTGTTGCAGGGGGGCCAAGCAATGATTTCCTGCCTTGTCACTGTGCATGGAAAGCGGGAATCTGGTTGGATGAGACCTCAAGGTCGAATTCCATCGAAATCCTTCAAATTGCTCATGTCACAGAAAGGCGCTCGCTGTGAAACGCCGGTGTTTGGGGCTGGGGAGGGAGCAGGGATTTGCCTGGCAGTCGGTCTGATTCCTTGCTGTGGAGTCAGCCAGCCTGAAGAGGGAGCAGGAATGAAGTGAAACCCCTGTCCTCGAGCAGGGAATGCCTCTGGCACCGAGGGAGGAGCAGGGCTGTGCTCCAGCACAGCCAGAAGTGATGTGTGTTTAGGGGAGGAAGGATCTGCCCCTGGAGGCTCCAAACTCACGTCTGGGAATAGCACCTTGGGGCCCTTCAGCACCTCTGCACCCTGACTCCTTTTGGCCTGCTCCCAAAATGCTTTCAGCCCTGGAATTCCTCTGGATGCTTCTCCCTAAAATCTCACCCCCTTCCAGAGTCACTCCATCAAATACCATTTTAATGCAGCCTGGGCTGGTTTGGTTGTTCGGTTTGGGTTTTTTTGCCCTTTATTTTTTTTTAGCAGCTGAGTTGAGAATCAGCTGGGATTCAGAGTGCATTAAAGGGAGAGACTGCAGCATTTTCCTGGGAGCAACCCCTCGCCCCTCTCCGGGTGTCCAGAGGCCTTGGATGCGCTCTGACCTCCGGTGGGATGAAAGGGGAAGGGCTCTGGAGTCCTTGGAAGCGCCGTGCTCCTGCTTGGATTACGTAACCAGCTAAGAGATCCCCCCAGGGAGGCAGGAGATGTTGGTATCCATTGCTGCTGTCCCTGCCCGGGGATGGGGAGCAGATGGATCAGCTCCTCCGGGAGGATTTATCTGCCTTCTCCAGGCTGGGAGTGTGAGCAGCCCCTGGACACTCAGTGCAGAGGGGACAAACCACTCCCTGTGGCCAGAGGAGATGGAATTGGGAGTGATTTGGGACAACTGGCTGCAGGAGGGAGAGAGGGGGGAAAAATGCCAGAGCCATGCTGGGATTAAGCAGCAAATTCGCCGCTGTTTGCTGATATTCCCAATAAATGCTTCTCTGTAGGAATGCTCTTACCCTTCTGCAGGACTGTTCTGAGGGATTCCAATCCCTTGCCCATGTCATTTTCCCTAGAAAGGATAGAAATGTATCCCCATCTTATTCACAGGGAAAAGGAGGCAGTGTTTTAACACCTCCCCATCCCTGGAAGTGTTCAAGACCTTGGGATGGGACTTGGAGCACTCTGCGGTAGTGGAAGGTGTTCCTGCCCATGGCAGAGCGTGGCACTGGATGATCCTTAAGGTCCTTTCCCATCCAAACCATTCCACGACTCCATGAAAATTTCCTGAGGTGTTTCATTCCCGATTTTAGCCATTCAATGTAACTATTCTCTTTTATTAGATTTTTTGTTTCTATCTCAATATGGCATTTTCCCCACCCGTTCTCTGGAATAATATATGAATAATAATTAACTGATACAAGACAACCAAGACAGCTAAAAAAGGGGAAACTCCTGTTCATGGAAATCTTGGAATCTAGGGCTGGATATCCTGCTGGGAACATCCTGAGCCAGGAAAGGGCAATGGATAACCTCATGATCCATTACATTTCCAGCCAAAGGAAATAAGATCCCTTGCTCCCATGCAGTGCCAAACTAACTGAGTGCATTATGGTTTCCTGGCTCCTCTGGAGCATCTGCTTGGAGTCGGGATGAGGGAAGCAGTGACCCCACGGCTGGAGGCTCAGGGGGTTTGTTCCTAAGTGCTTGGCATTAAACCAAGGAGTATCCAGAGTGGAGGGATTGGGACAGCACCTATTCCTGGGAAACGCTCTGCTGAGAGGCAGCTCCGGAGCTGCTTTTGGAGTGGAGGAGGGAAAGTCGATGGGAAGGAGCGGAGCGGGAGCGTCCTCACCCTGCAGCTTCTGCTTGACATTGATCCGATGGAGGCCCTGGAAGCTGCCAGGGCCACGGACTTCCCGGCTGCATCCTGAAATATTGATGAGGCTTCTGCCCGAGCAGGGCTGGGGGAGAGCTCAGGGCTGTCCGGGAAGGTCGGAGCCGTTCCGTGCCCAGGGAAAGGACGGAGCCTTTCCCTGCCCAGGGAAAGGTCGGAGCCGTTCCGTGCCCAGGGAAAGGACGGAGCCTTTCCGTGCCCAGGGAAAGGACGGAGCCTTTCTGTGCCCAGGGAAGGTCGGAGCCGTTCCGTGCCCAGGGAAAGGACGGAGCCGTTCCGTGCCCAGGGAAGGACGGGGCCGTTCTGTGCCCAGGGAAGGTCGGAGCCGTTCCGTGCCCAGGGAAGGACGGAGCCGTTCCGTGCCCAGGGAAAGGTCGGAGNCCGGGGAAGGGGGGAGCCGTTCCGTGCCCAGGGAAAGGTCGGAGCCGTTCCGTGCCCAGGGAAGGGACGGAGCCGTTCCCAGCCCAGGGAAGGTCGGAGCCGTTCCGTGCCCGGGGAAGGTCGGAGCCCTGGGCAGGTTTAACGGCCTCAGCGCCGCCAGAAATCTGGGAATGTTGTGGGATTGCTTTTGAGGGAGAGGACTGGTGTGCTGCAAGCTCCAGCTGGGCTTCAAAACAGGGGCATGGAAAGAGCTGGTGTTGGGAAAGAAAGTGGCAGTGGAAAGCGTGGAATCAAGCTATGATTAATTATGGGGAGTTAATTTAACGGACCTGAGCTCGGCACAGCCGGAGATCCAATGGATCCTTGTTTGTCCCCCCTCACCTGCAGCTACTGCTGCCCTTGTCCTATCCCCAAAGCCCGTTTTTCCCGGTGTATCCTGTGCTGCTGGAGATGCTCCTGGGAGCCCCCAGCGCGTCTTGCCCTTCTGCATCCCCCAAACCACCCAAAAATTCCAAACCCGTGCGACCCAAGGGAGCCGCGCTCGGGGCTGGGGGTGAGCCGGGATTTGTGATGGAAGCCCGGGAAGAGCATTAGGACTCTGACGTGGGCAGGGGGGGATTAACAAGCTCCCTGCTTTCGCAAACACTGGGAATGAGGCGTCAGCGCCGGAGCGCGTCTTCCCGGTTCCCGCGGGATAAACGAGCTTCCAGCGGCATTTAGGGGAACATCCCACACGGAATTGCTGCTCCAGGTGGCGGCTTGGCTACGGGAGGAGGTTTAAATGCTGGAAAAGCCTCCGTTCTGGCTGAGGCTGCCGAGCTTCCCACATAAAACCAAGGAGTGTCAGGTGGAAACCTGTCCCCGCCCTGCGCAGATGGGAAGTGGGGAATCCTCCTCCCGGCAGCCTGGAGCATGGATCCCGATCCCATCCGGCCCTGGGAGGGCTGTTTACGGTTGGAAACACATCCAGGAGGGAAAGGCAGGAGTCAGTATCCCGTTCTCCAGGCTGTGTGTGCCTGTTGTGCCCCTGGGATGCCTCGGGATAGGGAGTTCAACACTGAGGCACCGGGAAACGGAGGCTTCTGAAAAGATTACCTGAGAAAAAGAATTATAAATTACAGTGGGGAGGCTTAGAGGCTGCAGAGGCCAGGTTTTAAAAGCAATATTTTCTGTTTTTCCTGTTGGATCTCCTTTTTTTAGGGAAGGTGGAGCCAAATGAGTCGGTAGCAGCTTGGCAAAGTGCAGATCAGCTTGCTTGCATCCAGGAGGACAGGAAGGGAAGAGTCAAGCTTGTTGTAGGGCCCTCCTGGTGGGAACAGAATTTTTTAATGAAGGTTGACCCTGAAACAGGTATGATTTAATCCCAATGGGAAGGAAAGGTGAGGAAAATAATTTTTTTCGGGTGGGTTTGAGATGAGAGGGTAGAAGAGATGCTGGTGGCAGCCAGCAAGGAAAGCTAAAAGGGATGAGTGTGAATTCCTGGATTCACTGAGCAGGTCCAGGAATAGGGAGAGGTGTTTCTTAGAGGACAAATTACTGGGTCTAGAGGAATAATTATCAACAACAGGAGTGAGATGGATTCTGAGTAAAATACCTTGGCATAAACCTCAGTTAAAATGAGCTTAATCTGGGCTGAGTCTGAGTTTCTTCTCCCGGGGAACAAGGGACAGAACCAGAGGGAAGGGCCTCAAATTGCACCAGGAGAGGTTTAGCTTGGATATTAGGGAAAATGTCCTCACTGGAAGGGCTGTCAGGCATTGGCAGGGGTGGATCCCCCTCCCTGCAGGGATTTCAGAGCCCTGTGGATGTGGCACTTGGGGACTTGGGCAGTGGTTGCCTTGGCAGTGCTGGGGATGGTTGGACTTGATCTGGGAAGTCTTTTCCAACCCCAGGGATTCCACATGATTCGTGCCCTGTACAGAGGGGATTCCTGGCTGCACCTCATCCCTGTGCCCACCCCAGTGCCTTGTGTGAAGCACCCGATCCCGCTCCCCTTGGCCCACCTTGCCTTGCCCTTAAACCCCTCCCAGCAGCTCGGAGGGGTTTTGCTGCTGTCCTGCCTGATTCCTGGGCACTAATCCCGGGAAGTGCTCGGCTCAGGCTGGCCCTGTGACTCGGGGCAGCTTTGGTTGGACTGATCTTGGGACTGATGACGAGGCGGCTCCGCTGACGATTAGGATTTGTCTGCCCACCAACGGGGCTAAAAATAGTGGCCCAGGAGGGTTATTTCTGGGGACAGTTTGGCTTTTTGGGGTAGGGAAACCTAATTTTATTCTCTTTGTTTAGCCTGGAGAAGAGAGGGCTCTGGGGAGACCTTGTAGCAGCATTTCCAGTATGTAAAGGGGCTCCAGGAATGCTGGAGAGGGACTTTTTGCAAGGGCAAGGGCAATGGGAATGGCCTTAAGCTGAAGGAGGGCAGGGTTAGATGGGATATTGGGAAGGAATTCCTGGTTGTGAGCATGGAGAGGCCCTGGCACAGGTTTCCCAGAGAAGCTGTGGCTGCCCCTGGATCCCTGGGAGTGTCCAAGGCCAGGTTGGATAAATTTGGAGCAACCTGGGATAGTGGGAGGTGTCCCTGCCCATGGCAGAGGAGTTGGAACTGGATGATTTTTGTGATCCCTTCCCACCCAAACCATTCTGTGATCCCTGGGGAAAAGGATTTGTGCACAATGAGCACTCGGGATGTGCCACAGGCCTCTCTCCCCTTGGCAAAGGGAACGGTGCCAGGGGAGCACAAGGAGCCTCTTGGGTGCTTTTGTGCCCCTGTTCTGCATCCAGGCCTCACATCAAGTCTCCAGGCTGCTCTTTAGCTCCAAAACCAAGGCAGGATCCTGGGGAAACCCTGGGAACGGCTCAATTCCAGGCTGGATCTGCTGCTGTCCCTAAAAGCCACTGCCTTCCCTCCCTCCTCGGCGTGTCCATGATGACATTCCCAACACCCCAAAGGGGAACAACTCCATTAAGAGCAGGGAATCCCTGCCAAATCCTTTGCTGTTCCCCACCTCTAGGATGCCTCCCAGCCCTGTTTCCATGGGTTCCCATGCAGCCAACGAGCCGTGCCCCGGCTGGTTTCATCTCCAGGCTTCTCCATGACCTTCCAGCACCTCCCCTGCCCTCCCCACTGCCCCTCCCGGGCTGAGTTTTGCCATCCCCTCCTGTCAGGAGGCAGCTGAGCCTCCCGGGCTCTCCAGCTGTCACAGCTCATGGCCCGGGTTAAGCGCAGCCCATTTACCTTCCACGTGTCCCGAATTAGGGGGAATGGACAGGAGGGCTGGGGCTGGTTAAAAATTAAAGCTGATTACAGGGCATTAACATTACATTTAAAGGAATAGACAGCAGCCCTCCTCTCCCAGCACAGTTGCAATATGTTCCCTTTTGTTCCGGGCTGGAAGAGCGGAGCGGGATCGGTGTCGACTCCAGGCTGGGCAGGATTTCTTCTTTAGCCATAAATTTTAAAAGAGGAGCTGCCTGGTGTCTGCTGCAGGCCTGAGGGAGTTCTGATTACCTAGAGCACTTCCCACCTTTGTGATCCCAACAGGAAGCTGAAGTTCTTTTGGCTGATCTTGAAATTCCCTTGGAAAATTCACAGTGCTCATGGATTTGTGGTCTGAGTTGGGAAACTTCGTGTTTGTTGTTTTACAATTTACACAGGGAACCTTCATCACTAAACAGTGGTAATTTGGCCTGGCTGGGAACACTCTGAAGGAATGGGATGCTTTGGGATTCTGTTGTGGGTTTAGGCTGAGTTTGGAGCCTGTTTATTTGGTGTATTTGTATGATGTTTGTCCAGGTTTCTGCAGCTTCATCCCACAATCCCTCATTAATCCACGTGGCTGCACAAGGAGCTGCTCAGGGCAGGATGGGAACTGAAATGAGGCCTTTGGGCAGGTGAAATGATATATTTGTGTTCACTGGATCTGCTTTTCTCCATCTTCAAGAAGTCAAGGATCCAGGGAGAGCTTGGAGCCCCTTGCAGAGCCTCAAGGGGCTCCAGGAGAGCTGGAGAGGGACTTGGGCCAAGGGCTGGAGGGACAGGACACAGGGAATGGCTTCCCACTGCCACAGGGATCTTGGGCAGGAATTCCTGGCTGGGAGGGTGGGGAGGGGCTGGGATGGATTTCCCAGAGAAGCTGTGGCTGCCCCTGGATCCCTGGAAGTGTCCAAGGCCAGGCTGGAGCAGCCTGGGATAGTGGGAGGTGTCCCTGCCCAAGGCAGGCGTGGGATGAAATGACCTTTAAGGTCCCTTCCCACCCAAACCATTCCATGATTCTCGTATCCCTTCATGAGACTTTTCATTTCACTTTACCATCACCAGTGTCCACGTTAAATTCCAGGTGTTTTTTCCAGTTTGTAGTGACAAATTCCCCAACAACTTGGCCCTGAGAGCCACGTTCTGAGGCCCTGAGCTGTGCAGGTCCCCTCAGTTTGGGGGTGTCAGGGTGGGGGGCTCTTTGCTTAGAGCAGGTTTTGGGGGTGTCTGCAAAAGGTGGGAATTTTAACCCTTGGACAAGCCTCTGTCTAAAAGAGATACAAGCAGGAAGGGAATGGCTTAAAGAAAAGGGTCCAGGTGGAATCA
Source organism: Calyptomena viridis (assembly GCA_013390005.1). Lineage (NCBI taxonomy): Eukaryota > Metazoa > Chordata > Aves > Passeriformes > Eurylaimidae > Calyptomena > Calyptomena viridis. The sequence continues at coordinate 50,917 of WEIV01029928.1, read as the reverse complement.
GAAAGCAGCTGCCCAGTTCTCCATCCCTTTCCTGACCCATCCCAGATGCTGAGGAGATGTTTTTCCAGGTCTCCTCCGTGCTTGTCCCAGCCTGGATGAGAGGCTTGGGTGGCAGAGCTGCACCAGCAGAGCTTCTCCCTGTGATCCAACAGGGTGAAGGAGCTCCTGGAAGCACCACAGGCAGCACCAGGCTGGAGAAAACAGCTTTTTTCTGAACACAGAAGGGCCCAGTGTGAAGCTGAGCTGGACTGGGTGGGTGGGAGGTAAAGCTGGGACTGAACCCAGGCTCTGCTTTGCTGCTCCTTCCTCAGTGCTCCCAGGATGAGCTTCCCGTGGGATGGACTCCTGCAGTCTTTTCTTAGATGTGGCAGCCCCTCCTCGGCTTTTTGAGCCCTTCTCTGGAAGAATTCCCAGCTTAGCAGACAGCCAAGGACAACTTCATCCTGCTGGCACAGCCTCTGCTCCTCCAGGCAACCCCAAAGGAGGGCTCCCAGCTCCCCTTCCTGGAGAGCTGCTTCCAGAGGGAAGCAAAATCTGGCTCTTGAGTTCAGGGCGTGGTTTCTTCAGCTGATCCCAAGAGATCCCTCGCTGCCAGGGATGTGAGGATGGGAAAGGAGCATCTCCCAGTGCAGGCTTTGCCTTGCAAGGCCTCCTGCTTAGGGAGCAGCATCCCCTCGTCCCCACAGGCAAAGCTGGGGGTGCCAGGGCTGTTCCCTGCCCGTGCTGTGCTCCCGGATCCATCCAGGGGCTCTGGGATGTGGAGAGCAGCCCGTGGTTCCCCTGAATCAGGGCAGATGGAGAGGGGCTCCCTAATCCCCCCCCAGCAGGGCTGGGCTGCAATCTGCTGTCCCATGGCAGTTCCTGCCTTCCCTGAGGTATCCCGGGGCTGGGCTGGGTGTGGGCACCCTCACCCTGCAGAGCTGTGGAAAATGCTGCCGGGTTTTCCATGGCTGGAGGCTCCTCTGACCCCGGGGCACTCTGTGAGCTCCGGGCTCTTAATGGCTCTCAGTGGGTGCAGGGTGCAACCTGATCCAAATGGGAAGCTGGCTGAAATCCCAGCAAGCTGTTCCTGCTGTCTGGGGCATCTTAGGAAGTGAGATGGGCTTTGGGAAGGAGAAATACCCTGGAAGTTGGGGCTTCTCCAAGTGCAGCTCCTCCGTGCACTGAGGTTTTCTGGCTCTTCGTTTCCAAACTCATGGCTTTGTGTTTTAGACCAAAGTTTTCTCCCTGTGGTTTCTGTTCTCCCTTCACTCCCTGCTCCTCTTTGTGCATTCCCACTTCCTGGACATCTCCAAGCTGCTCAAGGTTTGCTTCCTTTGCCTTAAAAAATGCTCAGCCCCTTTGTTCCGACTCTTCAGCTCCTCTATTCCTTTTTTCCAAACACAGCTAGAGGATCCCTCTGTGCCTGGATTTGTCCTCTTCGTTGGATCTGTGGATCAGGGACTCATTTTAAAGCCTAAAAGCACAACCCCATCTGTCTTGTGCCTCTGGGGCCCAGGAAAGGGCCCTGCCCTGCCCCACTGAGCTGGAATGTTTTCCTTGCCCACCAGCCCTCCCCATGGAAGTGGCAGGTTTGGGTTCATTTTCCCAAGTGGATTCACTGAACTTCCAGATTTCTGCTTTTCCAAGTGAAACTCCTTCCTCCTCTTTGGCCCTGGGGGTCAGATTTGGGGTTTTTGGAGGACCTTTCCTGCCACAGGGTTGATTTGTGTGTTGTTTGGGGCATCACCAGGTGATGCAGGGGCTCCACCTCGGCATCCCTTGTCCAAAACATTGGTGGGCACGAGGAAGAGAAGCTAAATTTGTCCCTCTAAGGACTCTTCCCACACTTTGATTTGAGCCTGGGAAACATCCAGCATGAGGTGAACACTGGGATATCCCTGCTCTCCCCTTTCCATGGGGGAATCCAACCATGCCTGGGCAGAGGGGGAAGGTGAAACCACCTTTCCTTGCCCTCTGATGAGTCAGGATGGCTTTTCCTGCTGCCTGGGTGTCCCTGTGGGAAGGGACTGGCAGTGCTGGGTTTGTCCCTGCAGGGCCCTGTCTCCCAGTGACCTTCTGAGCCCTGGAGACAGCTTGGCTTTGCTTAAAGCAGCTCATGTGAGGGGGGTAATCCGCAGCCAGCAAACAGCTGGGCAGGAAGATTCCAGGGAATCGCCCTATTTTCCCTGCTCTGCAGAGCCAGGCTGGAGCAGGAGGTGGGTCCTGCTTCCTGGGAAGTGTTACCTGTCATTTTGGCTGCACAAATCCAGCAGTTGGTTAATCTGGAGTCCCAGGGCCAGGTCAGGGGCACCACACGTGCTTCCATGAGGTGCTTCCATGAATCCTCATGGAACAGCTCCCAAGAGTTCCAAAAGGCCATTTCTCCTGTTGTGGTTTCCTCTGAATCTTTTCCAAAACCAGCAGTGGCATTTCTTAACCTGAGTTGGACTTTTTCTTTCCACCTTCCATATCTTTTGCCTTAATTTATTCCCTCACAGTTACACGAATCCCACTCTGGGATGGCTCCCAAATACTCCTTCTGCTCCAGGGATATTTGTGGGACATTTTGCCTTCCCATGGGAAGTTCAGGTGTGCCCTGGAGAAGACACAGACTCAGAGATGGGAAAGACTGAGGGAGCAGTGGCTGGGAATTGGCTCAAAATGAATCATAGTGTTGTTATTCCCACTCCCAGCTCACAGATTGGAGCAAACTCTCTTTCCCTCTGGGTTTTCCTTCTTGCTGCCACAGACCCCTGAACTTCCACATGATTTTAACCTTCAGAACCTCCAAGGGAAAGGTCAGTGAGTCCAAGCAGCTGATGACAGGCAGTGTCAGCCCAAGATCCAGTTCCCTGCTCCTCACAGGCAGCAATTTCCCTCGATTCCCTCCAGGAACGAGGTGCCTTTGATCAAATAGCCCCAGGTTCCTTTGTAGCTTTGTGATCCCTTGATTCCTCCTCCAGAAACCAGCAGTTTGTGCCTTCAATAAATTGTCCACAACTCAGACAATCCCTCATTTCATGTAAGCTCAGCCTTCCAAAGGGACCATCTGTTCTCCCTGGCCCAGGACAGATTTGGATGTGAGACCTGGCAGTGAAAGGCTCTCTGCTATTCCCCTGAGCCTGATCTCCTCCCTTCCACCCCTTCCTACTGGGAAAGGAAAAACCCCCCAGCTTTGTTCTCCCAGGCATTAGGGGACTTTAATTGGTGTGAGTTTAAATGGTGAACATGGAGCTAATGGAAGTGGGGCTTTATTGCTGGCATAAAGATGGGATGCTGAGCTCCTTTGAAGTCACAGGGATCAGCAGCCCTGGGGGTCTGTGTTCCATCAGGGAATCTGGCCTGGAGTTGTTTCCTGCTGCTCTAATCCGTGGATGTGCCTCGACGGCCTCGGCCTCATCTTCCCAAAGGTTCCCGGTGTGTTTTCCCTGCAAAAAACCCCATCTGAGTGGCACTTCCAAAGGGGAATGGAGTGTTAAGAGGTTTGAATTAGTGTGGAAAATTAGCAAGACTTGGACTTGGCCGGGTTTGGGGGTTTGTGTGTTTGTCACTTTGGGATTTTTTTTTTTGCCATGGGAACCAGAGCATTCCCACAGCCAGAGTGGGACTCTGGCTGAGCCATCCCCAGCACAAGGGATTCTCCAGCCACCACAACTCCTTTCCTTCTCAGGAAGCATTTTCCGACCTGTCCTATCCTGCCCTGGGAAGCGACAGGAAAAGCTGTTGCAGAGCAGCCCCTCGATTCCCCTCATGAGTTTTATCCACGTGCCACAAATCTCCCCTTTGTGGGATGAGACCCAGAGGGACTAAACACCTGGAAAAACCCTTCTTAGGGCAAACAAACTCATTGTTCCCCCTGCCCCATCCTTGCCTTCTCTTGGCATTCAGAGCATCCCAGTGGGCACAAGTGTCCCGTGCCTTCCCTCACCAGCCAGAGCCCCAACTTTTCCCTTCTTGGAGCAGATGTGCAGAGTTGAGAAAGCAGGAATCTGCCAGAGGCTGTAACATACCAAGAACAAGCACTCCCAGGAGACAGGGAGGTGGGAAACCATCCCATCCCACCTGCCGGGCAGCGGGAGACGGAAAAGGGAGGAATGTGGGCTGTAAAAACTTGCTCCTCACACGAGTCTGAGTGGGCTGTTCACTGGGATTTATGGCTTGTCTTGCTCAGGAGGAGCCAGGCCCTGCACAGGAGGGGTTGTGCCACACAAGGTCCCTTGTCCTGCCAAAGAAAGGCTGCACATCCCAAAGCACTGATCCCTCAAGGTTGTGTAGCAGGGATGCTCTTGGAGCTGGATTTGAAGGATGTGCTTGGAGGACAGAGGGAAAATTGACCCTTTAGGGCTCTGTCCAGCCCTTTTTCCCCCTGAGGAGAAATGAGAACTTACCTCCTGGTAGCTGGAGCAGGAGCTGGTGTCCAGCAAGGCTCTGGCAGACACAGCATTCCATGTGGGCAGGGAAAAGCTTTGAGCGCCTTCCCAAGGGATTCTCCTCCTCCCAACCCCTCACTCAGGGGGGAATTCAGCACCTCTGGTGGGTGAAGAGCACGATATTCCCTGGAGAAGAGGCTCCAGTGGGACACTGGGGGACAGAACCCCTTGGTTGGCCATGAATGTGCCCTGTGTTGTAGCTGAGGCTCCTGTGGAACGAGGCAGGAAAACGCTGGGAAAATGGCTTTTAGATGGATCTGGTTACGGATTGCCTTCCTGCCAGGACAATGCCTGCTTTATATCCCGTGCTGGATGCTCTGGAGAGTGTGGAAATGTCCCTGTTCACATGGACCAGCTGAAACTCGGCCAGTCCCGACCTCCCAGAGCCCTAAAAATACATGGAGCTCCTTCCAAGGCCTGGATTTCAGGAACTTTCCAGCCTTGTGCTCATGGGATACATAGAAATCCCACTTTGGCAGCTTTGGATTCAGCTCTCATCCCTCTAGTCTGGGAATTGTGGGGAGTTTTATTGGAAGTGGCTTCCCCGTGGTGGATTTTACTCCTCTCACTTCCATGCTGTCTTTCTTTTCTGGGCCAGTGAAGCCATTTATTGAAATATTTGTAAAAATACAGCACAAATATCTGGAAATACCTTATTCTTGCCTCCCACTTTACCTCCTGTTTACACCCACAACGTCCTGTAAAGAGTTATTTCAGTTACTCTGCCTAATTTCGGGGTGTTCCTCCTGTGTGGTCATTGAATTTCCTCCTTGTGTGGGCACTGGATTGTGGAATTCCCCCAAAAGGGTGGATTTCCCATGAAAATATTAATTACCCCACTTAACCCCCCCTCCCCAGCTGCAGTATTTGCCCTTTTCTCAGCCTTTTCCACTTGCATTTTATTGTCAGGCATCCTAACAGCAGAATATTCAGGTTGCAAGTGGAGCCTAGCAGAGTGTTCCTCAGGTGAGTGGAATTTTGTGGTGGCAGTTTGGAATATTGGGATTTAGCTGGTGTTGCACTTGTTCCCTTCAGGTTCCTCCCCGTGTGGGGTTTCTTGGGGTTAAAGGGGCTTTATCTCTCTCTTTATTTTTTTTTTTGTGACTGGACATTTTTTGGACACCTTACAGCCTCCTAATCAGCTCTTCTAATTAATTCTTAAACGAGGAATTAGTGAGCACAGAGGTGGGTTGAACCCTCTGTGCTCATGGGGGTGCTGTGACTTTGGGGGTTGTAAAATTTGGCTTTTTCAAGGTCACATTGCAGAGTTAAAGCAGGAAATCACAGAAGAGGCAACCCCAGAAATACCCTGGAGCACCCAGCAGCCCTAAGGAATGGTGGGTGTTGGAGCAGGAGCCTGAAGGATGAAGTAGGATGTTCTTTTGACATCCATCTCTATTCCCTTTCCACCCTGTTTAGGATTTCCAGGGATGCCCAGAGTGTTGTTCCTGCAAAAACTCTGCCAAAGAATTACCTGCTTCGTCAGAATATGGAATATTTCGGTGCTTAATAAGAACTCAAATGACTTTATTGTCAACAAATCATTCAGGGAATACAACATTTTAGCAGTTGTAGGTGGTGCCTTTAATAAAAGTGCCTTTTCACCTTTAATAAAACCAGAGAGAAAATACAGGACACTGAAAGCTGTTAAAAAAAGCAGGATAAGAATCAGCCCCAACAGGCAATTTTTCCTCTGGGAATGTTAAAAACATAACAGGGAAATTGGTATTTATGGCCAAATATAACCAGGATCCCTCTTAGGTGACTGTCCAGAATCTCAATCATGGCTTTAACCCCTGATTTCCAAGAAGAGGAGCAGATAATTTATTCCTGGGTGTTTCCTCTCCCTGATTCCTGGGAAGCTTGGCCTGGATACCCCCATCTCCTTCACTAACACAAAATACACTGCAAGGAAATCAGACCCTGGGGGTTGCTGCACTTCCTCTGGTTTTATCCCTGGTTCCTGTGGACATGATTGACCACAATAATCTCCTCAGGTGAGCCCTGGGCTGCAGAGCAAAGCCAGCTCATCACGGGGGCTCAGCAGGGTTGGGCACTCAGCTCCAGCCCTGGAATCCAGGGAAAAGCTCCTTCCCACGGGTGGCCACATTCCCAGGGTGTTTGTCACTCCCTGGAGACCCAGCACTAGGCTGAGCTTGAGTAGGCTCAGCTTTATTCTGCCTTTCGTGGGGTTGTTCCCAAGCCAGGGCTTGTTCCCAAATCCAAAATTCCACCCTGAAGGGAGAGGGAGGGCCAGGTAACCTCAGGCAGGACACAAGTCCAAAGGCATGGAGCTCATCCCTTGGGAATTCTGCTCTGCCTCCTGCCCCTTCCCAGGGGAGTTTTTCCAGCTGCGTCAAAACGAGGGTGAAACAGAAAAACCTGGGATTTCAGATGAATAATTTCCAGTGTTAAGAATAATCCCAGGTTTTTCCTCCTGTGTGTGTCCTTGCTGGAGGTGGGAATGTTGTGGGATGTCAGGGAAGGGCTGCAGGGACACCTTTGTCACCACTGCCTGCAGGGTTTGGGGCTTTGCTGTGCCAGGGAAGAGTCTGGGCATCAGGTTGGCTCCCTGGGATCTTCCTCTTCCCATGGGAATGCTGAGGCTTCCGAGGAGAGAATTCCATGGCTGTGTGTCACTTGGTAGGTTGGGTTGTCTCCTCCACCATCGGAGTCTCCTGTAAATCAGGAATCCCAGCACTGGATGTTTTTGTCTCAAAGTGCTGCAGCTTAAAAAGAATTAAAAAAAAAAAATCCCCAAACTCCCCCCAAAAACTTCTGTAAATCAGGACTCTCGGCCCTGGATGTTTTTGTCTCAAAGTGCTGCAACTTAAAAAGAATTAAAAAAAAAATTCCCAAAACAAACCTGCTGTAAATCAGGAATTCCAACCTCATGGTTTTGTCTCAAAATGCTGCAGCTCAAAAAGAACTCCAAAAATAAATCCCCAAAGACCCAAAACAAACCCCAAAAACTCAACACCAACCCCCTGAAAGATTCTGGAAGAAATAAGGGAGATTAAGCCAAAATATTCCTGATTTTGCTGAGCTTTGCCCCTTGCAGGGACGAGGAAAATGGGAATGTCTCCAAGGTGGTGGTGGGATGAGCTGTGCTCCCCCAGCCAGAGGAGGAAGGTTGGAGATCCATAAAGCCCCCAAATTTGGGGGTTTGACAATGAGTGGGGGGAAGAACAAACCATGTAAACGTGGGTCAACCAGTGGCTTTGGGGGTCATGGAACAGCTCCTGGAGGAGCAGAGAGGGAAAAGCTCATTGCAGCAGATCCAGAGGAGCCACAGGATCACACCCTGAATCCCTGGGGCTGGAAAATCCCTGCCAGCCCATGCAGTGTCCCCCTTGTCACCCAGGGAGTGCCATGTCCCGTCGTTCCTTGTAAAACTCAGGGAAGAACAAGTCACTGGGAATATTGGGTGAGAGACTGGGATGTGTCCCTGAGGATGTGGTGACTCCAGGGCTGTGTTTCCTACATCCGTGTTGATGGGAATGCTGCTTCTTGCTTTGTCTCCTGTTCCAAGGGAAAGTAAAGACTTGGGTGTCACTGACTCAACTTGGGTGTCAAAGCTTCAGGTGCCCCGTTATGTTTCCCTTTGCTGTGGGTTTGACCAGAGTAGCCCCTGAAAAGATGGATGAGCTGCAGGTTCTGCTGCAGGATGAGGACTTGGGATCTTTCCAAGTTGTCATTTGGTGGAAAAATGTGGGGGGTTTGTGCTTGGGACTGAGTGGCACAAAGGAGTTGTGAGCCTGGGAAGTTCTCAGAGCTTAAATCTCAGGGCTCAAATTTAAATTTAAGGGCTTAAAAAAAACCCCTCCAATGGGCTTTTTGTGATTTGTCAGGATCACAGCATGGTTTGGGTTGGAAGGGATGAAAGATCAGCTTGTTCCACCCCTGCCATGGGCAGGAACACCTTCCACTATCCCAGGTTGATCCAGCCTGGCCTTGGACACTTCCAGGGATGGAACAGGATTTTCTGATGGGGAAAATCCTTCCAATGACCATCTTGTCTTAGGAGAAGTCTGATTTGAGTTAGTCCTTGATGCTCTGGAATCAGCCCCTTTCCTGAGCCAACCTTGGTCTTACCTGGCTCCAAAACAGCCCCAGTGATGGAAACTTTGCTCCAGAGCTTCACTGATTTTATGTTTAGCTGCTGTCTGGGTTTCCCCACCTCTACCATCCGGTGCAGCTGCACCTCATCTGTCCCACTGGGGAAAAAACACTCAGAAAACACAATTATTCCCTACTTTCCCGCATCAATCTGGATATATTTCCTTCTGGGAATGCACATCAGAGCCCCTTCCTTGTGCTGCCCACCGAGGGCAAACATCTCGTTTTTTGGAGCTCCTCCAGCTTGATTTTAATTTATTTTTGTCATTTCCCTGCCTGGTTTTTTTTTTTTTTGCACATTAAAACCCACCCTGAACTCTTGAACCATGGGAATTCTTCCAACATGTGTTCAAAAGTCACCCTTGGCTCTGAACTGGGCATGGGGATGAGTTGGGCTCTGCTGACCTGTGTGCCAGGGCCCTGTGGGCCATTCCTGGGCACAGGAATTCCGGCTGCATCCCAGGGGGAGTTTTGGCTGCACATCAGGAAAAAATTCTTCCCAGAAAGAGCGACTGCCATTGGGATGGGCTGGAGGGGTCACCTGGAAGTGTTTAAAACAGGCCTGGATGTGGTTGCCCTGGTTCAGGTGGTGAGCTGGTGTTGGGTCATAGCTTGGGCTCGATGATCTCAAAGGTCTTTTCCAACCTCCTGAACTCTGGAATTCCTCATGAATTTGGGATTCCCTGGCTGCTCCCGGCACGGCTCCGCTCTCCTTCCACCCATTTCCCAAAGACTCCGGACTTTTTTGTCTAATGGATTTCCTGCTTTTAATACAATTGAGAGGGTCTGAAGTGCAGGCTCTGGATTAACATATGCCACCTCGATTAGGGCTAATCAGGGCGCGGGGCCGAGCAGATGCCAATCCCAGACCTGATTACGGGCTCTGGGTGCTTTAATCCCTCTCTCCAAGGGCAGCAGCTCTGCCCTGGTGCACAGCAGCCTCTCCTCCTTTGGGCTCTTCCCACCCCTGGCAGGAAGGGGCTACGTCAGGCTCGGAGGGGATTTATTTAATCCCAGGCACAGAGGGATCTGTGCGGCGCCGTCTCGCACGGACACTTCCCTGCTCCTCCGTGCCCAGGCCTGGCCAAACCTTGGCTCAGTTCACTCCTCCTTTCCAAAGGAAACCCTGCCTGGGTTGGTCCTTGAGGCTCCCTTCCAATTTGGTGTGTCCTGGGATTTTTCAGGTGTCCCCATCACCGGTTTTGGCGGCGCCGGCACACGGAGGGGTCGTGGCTTTGGTGTTGGTGGTCCCTGGGGGCTGGGGGGACTCTGCTCCCTGGGTTTTCCATGTGTCCTTTGGGAGCTGCACCAGGTTTACAGCCCAAAGGGCTTAGTTGGCTTGGTCTGGAGGGAGGATTTTAGGGCCATTCCAGGCCATGTCTCCAGGTCCTGCTTAGCCTGGGATGTGCTGCCTTCTCCCTCCCAAAAGGTCTGGTGGGAGATTTCCTTCAGGAGCGAGGAGCCTGAGCTCTCATCCCAATATTTTGCCTGAAACTCTCCCTGAGGAAGCGCCCTGGGAGCTCAGAACCTTCTCCTGCTGAACCTTCACGCCAGGAAGGCAATTCCTGGCTCGTGCTGTGAGCTGGTGCCTATGGATAAACCCCTTGGCTGGGGGATCCCAAACCTTCCCACCATGGAGCAGGGGGAGCTCCCGGGATCCCGGGGGTGTTGGAGGGCTGGAACACGCCGGGGTCACTGCCCTGGGCAGTGATTAACTCCTAAGCTTTCCTGTCTGTGCAGGGAGTTATCCAAGGACACCACCCGGGCCCCGTGGCATTAAACAAGTGTCCTTGGCCGGGCACAGCCTGCTCCTGCCACAGGGATTGTCCTGCTTTTTTGGGACAGCCTCGCTCAGGAACCCGCTGTGTCAGCAGGGGCTGCCCCCTCCCTGTGCTGCTGCCTTGTTGTAAACCCAAAAAGCTGTTTTTTTCCCCCAGATATTTCCAGGAATGCCTGAATTGTCTCACTTGTCCCAGTCCCACAAAGGCAGAGGTGGGGACAGGGATAATACCAGAGTAGAGCCATGGAATTTATCTTCCCAGCCTGCAGGATCTGCCATTCCCATTCCTGTTCCAGCTCTTTGCCATTTTTTCCACCTCTTCCCATGTGTCACATCCTGATGTCCCTCGGGGGCCTCGTTGCTTTGTTGTCACTGGGCTGGGACACACAGGGACTGGTGATTTCCTCTGTGATCCAAGGCTTTGCCAACTCCAACTTCACCCTGGGGGCATCTCATCCCTTCCTGCACCCTTGGGAAAAAGGTGTTCCCGCTTTGCCAACCCCATCCATGACTTGGGAAGGGCTGAGAAATGGGGTTTGCTTTCCTTTTTGTCCATTATATGTCATGGATGTTATAAATGTGGGAGAGCCTGGAGCTGGTGCCAGGAGAAAGTTTGGATTGTGCTGGTCCCACTCCACCCTTTCCCTGCCTTGGTGTGAGGAGAGAAGGACCTGGCTGGGATGGAGGGAATTGTGTTTGGGAATGGTTGTAAAGGAGCCCGTGGACAGGGTGGGATCCCTCCATGTGCCTCCAGTGGGGAGGTGGGAGAAGCCAAGTTTATCCCTTCCTCAACCCCAGGGTTCCCAATTCTGGGCATATCAAGTGGAAAACTGTGGTTTGGAATGTTGCTCCTTGTCTGTGGGTCATCACTGGGGGGTGAAACACGTGGGAACATTCCCTGTCTCCAGGAAAACTTGGCCTGGTGGGATTGGCTGTGCAGGTCCCAGGGAGCAATCCCTGACTCCAGGAAAACATGGCCTGACAGGGCTGGTTTGGGGCTGGTTTGGGTTCCTCTTCCAAAACCAATCTTGTTTCTTTCCTCCTTATCTTTACGGTCTCTCCCTGGAACTGGACAGTCCCGGGGTGTGGGCTGAGCTCACAGTGCTGCCACCAAACCCCATCCCATCCCTTCCCATCCCATCCCTTTCCATCCCATCCCTTCCCATCCCTTCCCTTCCCATCTCATCCCATCCCTCCTCTGCTCTCATCCCTTCCCATCCCATCCCTTCCCATCCCATCCCTTCCCATCTCATCCCATCCCTCCTCTGCTCCCATCCCTTCCCATCCCATTCCATCCCACATGGCTCCAGGGGGGGCCACCAAGCCACAAACACTGGGACCAGCACAGACACTGCTGGGAGGGAGGGAAGTGACTTCCCTGGTTGCTGCATTTCCATGCATGGAATCATGGAATGGTTNCCACACCCAGGCAGGCCCCCCCCCATCCCCCCCTCCAGCCCAGCCCAGCCCAGCCCAGCCCAGCCCTGTCCCTTTTGTCCCCGCAGGCCTCGTGCAGATCCCGGTGAGCATGTACCAGACCGTGGTGACCAGCCTGGCCCAAGGCAACGGGCCGGTGCAGGTGGCGATGGCGCCGGTGCCCACACGGATCGCGGACGCCGCCGTCACCATGGACGGGCAGGCGGTCGAGGTGGTCACCCTGGACCAGTGACACCCCGGGATCCTCCTCCTCCTCTCCCCGTATTTTTTTACGCCTCTCCAGAGACGCAATCAGGTGGCGCTCGAGTCTCCAGCTTCGGAAGCAAAAAAAAAA
>WEIV01029928.1:14769-27099 GCA_013390005.1 Calyptomena viridis | reverse complement strand
TATATAAAATATAAAGCTATAAATTGGGGGGGGTGTCACTGCGGCCCCCCCCGCCCCCAAAGCGCGTGTGCAGCGCTGGGCTCCAAACCAGCCCGACCAGTTTGGGGCCAGGCTGCCCGCTGGGACCGGGATCGGGTTGCCGCGGGCCGCCGGGATGGAGGGTGGGAGAAGCCGGTCGGTGCTTCCCGGGTCTTTTTGGCGGGGGTTAAACCCCCTGGAGCACGGGGGNGACCCTGGGACCAAGATCCCAGGATGGTTGCCCAGAAGGGAGAAACCTCAAAAGGTCCCCAAGGCCTGGGATGTTCCCAGATGTCACAGAATGGTCCTCAAGAAGGGAGATACCCTGGATAGCTCCTGTAGCCTGGGGAACTTCCTGGGGTCCCTGTACCCCGGGGTGGTCCCTGAGACTCAGGGATAGTCCTGGAACAGGGAGACAACTTGGATGGTCCCCAGGAGCGAGGATGGTCCTCAAGAGAGCTGGGGTGGTCCTGGAGACCCCAAGGCACTCCCTGAGACTCCAAGACAGTCCCCAAGAAGGGAAGAACCCCAGAGTGTCTCCAAAAAACCAGGATGATGCCCAAGACCCTGGGATGGTTCCTGAGACTCCAAGATGGTCCCCAAGAAGGAAAGCACCTCAGGTGGTTCCCAGAAGCCTGGATGATCCCTTTCCAAGACTCTGGGTTCCCAAGCAAGGAGAAAATTGCCATTCTCTCCAGGACCCCTGGGTGATCCTCAAGACCTCAGGATGGTCCCCAAGCTGGGAGGTACCTGGGATGATCCCCATGCCCAGGGATGTCCCCTGAGCCCCCGGGATGGTCCCCAAGCTGGGAGGCACCTGGCATATTTCCCGTTCCCAGGGGTCTCCCATCCCAGCCTGGGTATCCCCTCAGCACAATCCCAACACTGGGATGCTCCCTGGTGTCCTGCACGGTGCCAACCCCTCGGCCCAGGGCTCATCCCTCTCCCCAGCACCATCAATATTCCGGCTCCACGATGGTGCGGCCGAAATTCCATGGAGGCCTCGGCCCACGGAACCCGAGCGGAGCAAATGGCCCTGGTTAAAAATTTACGTCGCCTTCTTTTGTTCCTCAGCCGAATATTTGATGCGGATGGAGCTGGAAGAGCCTCTGGAAAGGTGGAGGGGGTCGGACACGGGGGCTCTGCCGGGGCCGGGTTTCTTTCCGTGGCTCCTGGCCGGGCTCAGATGGGAATGGGAGGATAATGGAATATTGATGTGGAGGGATGAGGGAGTGCATTAGCCAGGGAGCCCTCCCTGGAATGTTTGATGGGGCTGGCGCTGGCAAAATCCTCCCCATCCATGAGATCCTGGCTTAAAAATAGGGTGGGAGCTCAAGGATAGAGAGGTGGGTGTTATCCCAAAGTGGGATGTGCAGGGATGAGCTTCCCACCCCAACCCCTGGGTTGGGTCAGCCTGGATTTTTGGGGGTCTGGACTGGGGTGAGGGAAAGGGGAATATCTTGCGTTTGGCATCACCACGCCCAGGTGGGGAGAGGAAAATTGGGAGTTTGGGGAAAAGAGCTAAAAACTGGGAAGGAGCAAAGCGGGGAGGGAGAACCCCCGGCTGCAAATGGCTCAGAATCGATGGATGTGGGGAAAACAGGGATATCTGCCAGCCAACAGATATCCCAGCTCCGAGCTGTGAGTGCTCCCTGCAGGAACACTCCTGCTCTCCTGGGAAGTGATGGAGCGNGCCAGCCAACAGATATCCCAGCTCTGAGCTGTGAGTGCTCCCTGGGAAGTGATGGAGCACTGGGATCCACCTTGGAATGGTCTCCTTGGCAGCGTGGCCATGGCTCCAGCCCCTCTGGAGCACACGTGCTCCCAAGCCATGGTTTGCTCCATTGGAAAGGCACATCCAGCACCATCCCGAGCCGGATGGTGCAAGACCCTTCCCCAAGGCCATCCCTGTCCCTCGTGGGCTCCCCAAGGATCACAGACGGCTCCGGGGGGTCGGACACAGCCGTGTCCCTCTGGAATATCATGCATTAGTAATGGCCACCGAGCCGCCGGCGCTGACGGCATTTCTTCCAGCCGGGAGGAACAATTCCGTCCGTAACCGGAGCCGGCGCGGGGAGGGGGGAGGCTCAGGTGTCCCCCAGGGACTCGGGGTCACCGCGATGGCCCGGGCTCGTCTCGGTGCCCACTGGGGCTCGGGGGGGTGTACGGCCCCCCTGGGTCAGGCTGCATCCCTTGGGATCACATCCCGATGGATGTGCAGCTCCCGTCAGCTGGAGAAGTCCCCAAGGTTCTTTGGGATCTCGAGGGGATGGGGAGTGTTCCCGTGGGGGAAGGTCCTGGCACTGGGCACAGGGACAAAGACAGGAGGGTGGGAATGCCTTTTCCAGGAGGGGTGGGAATGCCCTGTCCAGGATGGGTGGGAATGCCTTTTCCAGGAGGGATGGGAATGCCCTGTCCAGGATGGGTGGGAATGCCCTGTCGAGGATGGGTGGGAATGCCTTGTCCAGGAGGGATGGGAATGCCCTGTCCAGGAGGGGTGGGAATGCCCTGTCCAGGAGGGGTGGGAATGCCCTGCTCATCCCAGGAGCAGCCCCAGGACTGGAGTCCTGAGCACCTGGCAGAGCTGGTTTGTCCCCCTCTGTCACAGAGGGGGTGTGGCCATGGGGATGGCACCACATCCATGGGAACGGCACCTCATCCATGGGGATGGATGGCACCTCATCCATGGGGATGGATGGCACCTCATCCATGGGGATGGCACCACATCCATGGGAACGGCACCTCATCCATGGGGACGGCACCTCATCCACGGGGACGGCACCAACCAGAGCCAGGGGGTGGCACCAACCAGAGCCAGGGGGTGGCACCAATCAGAGACCCTTTGGAATAGCACCCAGACCTCCACGGGGATGGCACCCCAAATCCCTTAGGAATGGCACTCAAAGCCCCTTGGGGATGGCACCCAAAGCCCCTCGGGGATGGCACCCAGATCTCCACAGAGAAGGTACTCAGAACTCCATGGGGATGGCACCCAAATCCCTTGGGAATGGCATCCAGAGACCAATGGGTACAGAACCCAAGGCCCCTTGGGGATGACACCCAAAGTCCCCTGGAGGTGACACCCAAAACACCACGGGCATCCACAGGGATGTCACCCAGAGCCCCACAGGGGTGACATCCAAAGCACCTTGGGGGTGTCCCAGAGCCCAGTGGGGATGGAACTCAAAGCCCTGTAGGGATGGCACCCAATGCCCCTTGGGGACACACCCAAAGCCCTACGGTGGCAGCCACCAGAGTCCCATGGGAATGTCCCTCAAATCCCTGTAGGGATGTCTCCCAGATCCCTGTAGGGATGTTCCCCAAACCCCTGTAGGGATGTCTCCCAGCTTCCTGTAGGGATGTTCCCCAAATCCCTGTAGGGATGTGCCCCAGACCCCTGTAGGGATGTGCCCCAAATCCCTGTAGGGATGTGCCCCAGACCCCTGTAGGGATGTGCCCCAGATCCCAGGGGGGTCCAGGCTCGGGGCTTTGCCCTTTGATGCCCTTTGGCATCAGCACAGCCCGGGCAGGTGACACCCCAGGGCAGGTGACACCCCAGGGCAGGTGACACCTCCGTGTCCCCCAGGTCACCCCCAAACAACACCCACCCCCCTCCCGGGACCCCCAGGCACCGGGGTTGTCCCGCGGGTGTCCCTTGGCACCCAGGGGACAGCGGGGACAGGGAGGACACCCAACCCTGCACTGGGCACACTGGGAGGCCGCTGGTGTGGCACGGGGGCCACCTGCTGGGCACAGGGGACAGTGCCACCCCCTGGGCGGGGGGACACGGCCGGACTGTCCCCCCTTCCCCGCTGCCTCCCCGGGACAGTGTCCCCTCCCGGTCCGGTGTCCCCGGGGCGCTCTGGGCTGGCAGCAGGTGGCACTGGAATGACACGGACCCGCCCTGTCCCCAGGCTGGGGACAAACCCCAGGGAAGGGTCCGGGGAGGGGGATGAGGAGGGGGAGGAAGGTCTCGGTCAACTCCGGCAAATTTGGGGAAGCAGCCGCTGGAAGTGGGAGCGGGATGAGGCGGGACAAGCCACGTCCCAGCCCGGGCCACATTCCTTGGCAAATCCACGGCCACAAAACTCCCCCTGGGGAATCCTGGAGCTGCTCCCGCTCCCGGCCACATTCCCTGCACACCTTCTCCCAGTCCCTATCCAATATCAAGCCAAGGATTCGTGGAATTGCGCAGGAACAGCCACCTCTGCCATAATTACCATCCCTTAATTACCGACGCGGCTCCACGACGGCTGCAGAATCCCAGGAAGCACCGCCTGGAATAACTTTTCCTGCTGCAAGAAGAGGCCTCGCCGAGATCCACAGGAGGAGGGATGGATGCCCTGATCCCTCATTCCCTCATTTCCAGCCCAGAATTCCTAAAGCTCAGCTTTGGGGCCGTGGGTGAGGCCACCAGGGCACGGAAGGACGTCACGCTGCTCCTGGAAAACAGCTGGAGAAGGAATGTCGAGGCTGGAAAAGGCCTCCAAGCCCAACCTTCCTACCTTGGCTGTGCACTTCCACCTCCAGCAGGTCATTCCCGGGTGGAAAAACGCCCCATGATGGTTTCCTGGGATGATCCACAGGGTCCTGGTGGGATGCAGGGCCAAGGCCACGTGCTCCGGGATGTTCCCTGCAGGACGAAGCTCTGGGAGATCAAACACCAGCCCAAATTCAAGGTATGTACAGGTTTTATTTAAAAAAAAAAAAGGAGTTTACAGTTGTTTAATTGTACACAACTAGGGGGGGTTGGAGCAGGGACAGGGAGCTGCTCCCACTGCCGACAGCACACGGAAAAAGAGCAGGAAAAGGAAAATTAAGGAAGGGCAAAACACCCCCAGAGCTCTTCAAGTGTCACTCGACGGGTCCCAAACTGGGCCAGGAAAATTGTGGCCGTTCCCAAGTGGCAGCAGGGAAAAAAAAGATAAGGAAAAAATATTAAGAAATTGTGGAATTCTTTCTGTGCTTCCCGAGGGGAGCGAGGATGGATGATCCCAATGGATGGAGGGAAGGGATCCCGGTCTCCCCGGGACTTGGGCTCAGCCAAGGAGGGGGAAAAGCTCTGCTCCAGCCCATCCCTGCTCCAGGATCCTTGGGAATGATCCGTGGGGCTGGAAAACTCGAGGGACAGCACCAACAGCTGCTCATTCCATGGAAAAACCTCGCTGGAAAAGGAGAAATCACAGGGATGGAAGGCAAAGGTTGTTCCCAAAACAGCGCCGGGGGGCTGTGGAAAATGTGGGAATGGGGAAATTCCCAGGCTGAGGAATTCCCAAGGGGACACCACCAGGAGGAAAACACCCCCAAGGTGCCCCCAAAAAACCCTCTCGAGGCTCCAGCTCCTCATCCTGTGAAATGGGGGTTTGTGGATGGGAAAGGAAAGGGATTGGAAGGGAAAATTCCTTTGGAAAAAGAAAAAAAAAAAAAAAAAGATGGAGATCTGGGGAAAAAAGAGGTGGAAAAAGCAGGAGGGGCAGGACAAGGTGATCCCAACCCACCTCTCCACCCACAGCAGCAGAGTTTTGGCAGCTGGTTTTCCTCCCAGGACAAGCCTGGGAATTGTTGCAGCTCCAGAGGGTCGGGAAGCACCAGGAACTCCAGCTGCCTCTGGATCTGGGGCTTTACCAGGGGCTGGGATTTTTTGGGAATGCCTGTCCAGCACTTCCCAAAGGGAACAGGGAGGACACCCTAAATCCACAATCAGGGAACAAAGTGCTGGAGAAGCCAATCCTTCAAAAAAAAAAAGGGAAGGGGCTAAGGGAATTCTTCACTGGTTTTATATAATCTTGTAAAAATACAAATTTTTATTGGTTTTGTTGGTTTCTGGTTGGTTTTTGGGGAGGTTTGGGGTTTTTTTTAAGCTTTTCCACTGGAATTCCCACCCAGCACTGGGCTCTATTCCCAAGCAGCTCCTACAGGGAAAGTTCCAAGCACAAGCAATGCCAGGGATGCAGGAAAATTAATTAAAAGTGGCCCCTCCCAGCCCAAATTAAGGAGCAAAGAGGGGCCGGGTGAGATTAAACAAAGAGTTAATTAATAATTATTGACCCCCAACAAGGCCCAAATCCTGAGGGAGGAACTTCAGCACCACAGCTGGGAAAAAAACTGGGAAAAATGGGTGGGAAAAGCTCTGCTCTGTGCCTGGAATCAGGAAATTGGGGGGAGATTTTTCTTAAGGAAAATCAGGGAAAAGCAAAGTGGGATTTGAAGTTGGGTTTCAGAAAGAAATGGACTGGGAATATCGGGATGTTCCACCCTGCCTTCCAAGGGAAAAGGAAATAAACCCTCAAGAATTCCAGGGAAACAACAGAGGGACCAGTCGGACATTCCAAGCTCTGCTCCAGGGTTGCTTTTTCCTGGGAAATCTCTTGTCCAAACCCCTCCAAAAAAAAAAAATCCAACCCCAAAATCCCCCAAATTAAATTCAGCTTTCAAAATTCCACCTTACTTGGAATCTCCACGTTATCCCGACTCCAGGAGCCCCGGGAGACACTTCCTGCATAAAATTTAAGGAAGAACCACCAAAATCTCGGCTCGCCGCGGATCCAACATTCCAAATATTCCCAAATAATCCTGGGAAAAACAAACCACCACCACCAACCAAGCGACAGAAAACCAAGGAGAGGATTCATTTGCTTCCTCAATTGGTGCTTTTTTTTTAGGCATTTTTTTTATTCATCTCAAATTTTTTTTGGTGTTTTTTTTTGTAGGTTTTTTTTTTTTCCTAGATCATATCCTTTAACTCTTAAGGAATTTTTAATTCCCGTTGTACACACACAAGCAGATGGGAACCAAGCTGGTGCAGGGAAAAAAAAAAAGGGGGGGGAAGGAAAAAGAAGGAAAAAAAAAATCAAATCAGTGCCGATGGATTCGTGGATTCCGGCCGGTGGGAGAATCCCTGTGGATCTGGAGCTCCTGGAAAGGCTGATCCATGGGGTGTCAGGAGCTTCCCAGGAGAGGGTTTGGAGGTGTTTGAACCATATTCCAAGCCAAAAAAAAAAAGGGAAAAAACCAAAAGCCAACTCGAAGCCATTCAAGGGCAGCAGGTTCCAAACCAGGACAAAGGAAGAGTTTTGACTTCCATGTGCTCCAGGGAAATCCAAGTGTTCCAAGAGCATCCGTGGAGGTTCCGTTGGGTTCTTCCCTCCCAACAAGGGAACAGCTCGTAAATCCAACATCCCAAGGTTTTCCAGAGGGAATCCACCAGTGGTTGTCAGTCCCTACAGTTCGGGAGGAATCCACACACAAACTGGACTCGAAATCCAAGTCGACACTTCGGAGGCTCCGACGCTCCGAGCGTTTGGATTGGGATTTACTTCCTCATCCCTCCTTACTTTGACTCCTGGAGGAGCCCCTTCCATCCCACTGCCTGAGCTACACATTCCCAGCATCCCGAGCTTCCGGGCTTTGAGGAAAACGCTGTTCCAACGTCCCCATCCAAGGTGGAAACACCGACCAAAGCAAAGCAAACAAACATCCCATTGTTTTTCCCACTAATTCCCTCCCTACCAGGGCAGCTGTTCCAGGACAGTCCAGCACAGGAGTCGACTTGGCCACACGGAATCTGAATTCATGCATTCCCTGCATATTGCTACCGAAATGGAATGTGGGAATATGCGGATTCCCGCCGGGAAAGGCCCGAGGGAACGGAGCTAAGGGCTGGGATAGAGATATATATCAATGCTATAATCCATAAAAACCTTGTTTAGTAATAAAAAAAATTGCTTTGTTTAAATATGAATATTATAGTCTGCTCCTCGTGGTTAGGAAATTAGAGTCTCTGGGAAAAGCAGGATGGCTCCTCTACTACAATTCCATGTCCTGGGCCTCGTCTTCCGAGAAGTCGGACATGGAGCTCTCGGAGGAGCTGTCCCCGGTGCCTTCTTCCTGCTCTTTTAGTGCCTCTTCTGTTGCATATTTCTGGATGTATTCTGCATGGAAAAGGGGGAAAAAAAAAAGGATGTTGAGGGAGAGATTCCAGAGGGAGAGGAGGAGGGAAGGGCTGTTGTCCTTGGGAATCGCGGAGGGTTGTGGAGAGAGGTGGTGGAATTCCCGTCCCTGGAAGGGTTCGGGGAAAGGCTGGATGGGGTTTGGAGACTGGGATGGTGGAAGGGGTTGGAAGGGGGAGGATGGAATTAGATGGTTCTTCAGGTGCTTCCAACTCAAACCGTCCCGGGATTCTGTGTTTCCCAACAGCGTCCGACAACAATGGAAAAGAATCCTTATGGAAACCCTTGGGAACAGGCAGGATCCCAAGGATTCCATATGGAGACCCTATGGATGTGCAGAACCCTTGGGAACAGGCAGGATCCCAAGGATTCCATATGGAGACCCTATGGATGTGCAGAACCCTTGGGAACAGGCAGGATCCCAAGGATTCCATGGGGAGACCCTATGGATGCGCAGAACCCTTGGGAACAGGCAGGAGCCCAAGGATTCCATCNGGAACAGGCAGGATCCCAAGGATTCCATGGGGAGACCTTCTGGATGTGCAGAATCCTTGGGAACGAACAGGATTCCAAGGATTCCATATGGAGACCTTTGGGATGTGCAGAACCCTTGGGAACAAGCAGGATCCCAAGGATTCCATATGGAGCCCTTTGGGATGTGCAGAACCCTTGGGAACAAGCAGGATCCCAAGGATTCCATGGCAGCATCACCCACACCCTCCAAGGGCCTCACTTCAAACTGATGGGACACAACATTCCAAGCTCAGAGCCAGACCAAAATTCCAGACCAAACCCCCCTAAGCCAAGTTTAAGGAAGGACAAACCCAGCAGAGCCCAAACTATTCCAGGCCCAGCTGCACTGTTCTGTTTTCCTGAAGAAAAAGCTAAAATTCCCTTTTCCAGCCCCGAAATGGACTCTTTTCCAAGGACAAATCCTGGAGCCTCACTTGGGATCAGCTCCATAGGGATCAGCTCCACAGGGAGCCCAAAGCACTCCAGCCACCCAGAACACCCTCAATTCCAGGCAGGAACAAGCAGGAAAGCTGTTTTCCTGGGATTCCTGCAGGCAGGGAAAGGAATTGTGTGGCTTCCACAGTCACCTCCGTGCTGAGGGAAGGAATGGGATCAAATCTGGGAATCTCCTTCTTTCCATGGTGCAGGAGGCTCCCAGTGTCCCACCCCAGCTCCAAGGAGGTGTTCCCAGGAAGAAGGGCACCTGGAGCA
The DNA here is from genome assembly GCA_013390005.1 of Calyptomena viridis. NCBI lineage: Eukaryota > Metazoa > Chordata > Aves > Passeriformes > Eurylaimidae > Calyptomena > Calyptomena viridis. Next base: position 17,908 of record WEIV01029928.1, on the reverse strand, counting down.
GGAGTTTGGGATGGAGCAAAGGGGGAAAACCCGGCACAAAACTCCAGTTTTCCTCTTTTCTCTCCCTTTTTCCACCTCACAGCGAGGAAGTGGCTCCATGGAATCCCAGTATCCCCCAGGGGACACCCTTTGGGAAGGAGGAATTGTGACTGTGACATCCCAGTGCCATCCCAACGTGAGTTCCTCCCAGGGAATGAGCTCCCTGAGGAGCCTCTCCTTTCCCGGAGCACGGATCCCTGCTTGGCATTCCATGATTTCTCAGCTGGGATAAAGCTGTGGGAGGACACAGCTCACTCCAGACACTAAGTGCAGGTTTCAAGGCTGAGCTTTGCAGAGCTTGGCTTAAATCCAGCCTTTCTTCCCTGTGCAATTCCAGACCAACGGGAGGGAGAACGGGCTCCTGGAGTTTGGGATTGTTGGGATTTTCCCGCTGGATGGACACAGAGTGTTCCTCCAGCTCCAGGATTAGGGTATGGACAGAACAACTTTCCTGGAATGGCCCATCCTGGAAAAGCTGGGAATGCTCTGGAAGCTGCTGCTGAGCTCCAGGAGAAGGACAAACCTCCAGGTTATCCCACAATTCTGCTCCGGAGCAGCTGCTCCCACCAGGTTTTCCAAGGTTTTCCAAGGACCTGTTAAGAGCTGATAAAAGTGTGGAAAACAGCTTTGGAAACACTGGGAAGCTCCAAGGGCTTAAGGCCTTGGATCATCCTCCGGCTCCTGGAGCAACGTGGGATCAACAGGAAACATCCCTGGGCTCCTTCCTTGGGACACTGAGAATTCCAGTCTTGGGAATTGAGTGGGAGGAACTGGATGGTCCTTAAGGCTCCTCCCAACCCAAACCATTCCATGATTGTGTCCCTTCCCACAGCTTTCCAAGGATTCATCTCCCTCTGGAAAAGGGTGGTTTATCCAGGAGTTGTTATTCCTTGCACATTCCAACCAAACTGCTGCTGCTGGAAGACTTTGGATGTCCTTGGATGTCAAAAGCCTTTAGTGGGAATCTTGGGAGACCCATTCCCTCTGGGATTATCCCAAATCCACCTTGGGAGCTCCTGAGACAGGAGCCACCAGCAGGTTTTAACCCAGGAAAGGTCAAATTTCCAGGGATTTTTTTGCAGGTTTAACCCAGGAAAGGTCAAAATTCCTGGGATTTTCTGCAGGTTTAACCCAGGAAAGGTCAAATTTCCAGGGATTTTTTTGCAGGTTTAACCCAGGAAAGGTCAAATTTCCCGGGATTTTCTGCAGGTTTAACCCAGGAAAGTTTAAATTTCCAGGGATTTTCCAGGCTGAATGTTGTGTTGACCTTGGATTTTCAGTCTCCCAAGGAAAGAAATATCCAAGTCATGCAGCAATTCCCACCAGGAAAACACCACTGGATCCCTCTGTTCACAAAGATCTGAAGGACAGCAGCAATAAATCAGTCATGGATTTGGCATTCCCAAGTTTCCCAGAGTGGGAATTCCCTCCACAGCAATTGTAACGTGTCCAAGGATATTTTAAAAAACAGGGAATGAGACTTTGGCTCCATCCCAAACTGGGAAGAGGCAGCAGAGCAGGACTCAGGGATTTATGGAATATCACTTGGAGCTCCTTCCAGACCCTCTGGAGCTGCTTTTCCCTATGGAAATCAGGGAGCAGGGTATCCCATTCTCCCAGGGAATTTTCCTTTGGCCAACACCAGTTTATCTTTATTTTCAGTCTGTTTTCATCCAAATCCAAAGGACTCTCCATGTCCCTGGAGATTCCAACTCCCAAACCATTTTTCCTATTGGAAAAGCAGGATATGGAACACGATCCTGACAGAGAAGCCAAGTAATTCCAGCTTTAAATCCCAGTTTTTCTTGGCCTCATTGAGTCACTCCCTCCAAACCTGCAGCCATTTCCCACAGGAAGTGACTCCAGGTTTAATCACTCTGATATTCCCGGGATACCTGAGCTCTGAGAATTCCAACTGTGCTGCTCATGGAGTCTCCCATTCCCAAAGTTTTTTTGGCAGAGCTCCCACAGACCAACAGTCCTACTGCCAGGATTATCCCAAGTGTTCAGGAAGCTTTATCCCAAGCATTTGGGAATCTTTATCCCAAGCATTTGGGAGGCTTTATCCCAAGTATTTGGGGAAGCTTTTTTCCCAAGAATTTGGGAATCTTGATCCCAAGTATTTGGGANGGAAGCTTTATCCCAAGCATTTGGGAGGCTTTATCCCAAGTATTTGGGGAAGCTTTTTTCCCAAGAATTTGGGAATCTTGATCCCAAGTATTTGGGAGACTTTTTCCCAAGTATTTAGGAGGCTTTATCCCAAGCATTTGGGAATCTTTATCCCAAGCATTTGGGAGGCTTTTTCCCAAGCATTTGGAAGGCTTTTTCCCAAGCATTTGGGAATCCTCATCCCAAACAGTTGGGAGTCTTTATCCCAAATATTTAGGAGGCTTTATCCCAAGCATTTGGGAATCTTTATCCAGAGTACTTAGGAATCTTTATCCCAAGCATTTGGGAATCTTTATCCATGGTAAGCTTTATCCAGATAATTTGGGGATCTTTATCCAGAGTTTTTGGGAGCCTTTACTGGGAGCCTTCCCTGATCCCAAGGAGTTTGGGACTCCATTCCTTGTCCTTCCATCCCTTCCAGGAGCCTTTCCCACCTCTCCAGTCCCTGCTCACACCAATCCTGCTTCCAGGAGAGCCCATTCCCTGCTTTCCCCAGGGCACTTCCCACAAAGCTCAGACTGAACTCCTCCAACTCCTTCCCTGCCCTCCCTGACACATTCCAGCTTCCCAAGGCAGATTCCCAAGGCAGGCCTGGCTCTAGGAAGCCTTGGCTGGACCAGAAGTGAAGGATTATGTGGGATTTTCCAAGAATTCCTGCTCTGGCAGAGCACAAACCCACCTCTTCCAACAGCAGCACCAACCTCCTGATTCCTGCTCTCAGAACTTCCCAAACAACTCCCAACTTTTTATCCAGTGATTGTGCCCTGGATAAATCCAGCATTTCCCTGCCCTTTCTTTAGTCCTGGTTTTTTGCCTCCAAATCATTCCTTAAAATCCCATCCAGTCCCATCCCAGTTTTCCCCCTATTCAGGGTCTGCTGGGGGTGTCCCACACCCTCCATGGATCAGAGCTGGAAAAGGGCACCTGGAAG
>WEIV01029928.1:0-14513 GCA_013390005.1 Calyptomena viridis | reverse complement strand
AAAGGGGGGGGGCAAAAAAAGGAAGGGGGGACAAAGCAGCTGTGACACCCAGGTTTTCCCAGTTCCCAGGGGCTGGAAGTGCAGGACCCACCTTTGATTTTCTGTTTGTACTCCTCTGGTCGGTGGAGGTACATGGCTGCAGCGTCTCCGTTCAGGGGGTCGATGGGATTGGGATACGCCAGGAGCTGGGGCAGGAACGACTCGAAAATGTTGGTGAGATCTGCCAGGGGAAGGAAGGAGAGGTGGGAAAAGCCTGAGATCCCAAAAAACTCCCCAAACCTCCTCAAAGAGCAGCGGGGAAAGAGCGGTGGGAAGATCCGGGGGGAAACGGGCTGGGAATGGGGGAATAAGGGAAAAGAATGGGAATGGAATGGAGGAGGGGATCCAGGGATGAGCAGGGAGCTGCTGTAATTCCCAGATCCCACCACAGAAATCCAGGGATTTGTGGGAAAAGCAAAGGAGGGGATGCATGGAATTCTCCTGGTTTTTAATCCTGGCTTTAAAAAATAAGGAAAAAGGGAACCAGTTGTGCTTCACTCGCCACTGATTCTTCCCAGTTATTCCTCCTGTTTAAATGTCTCATTTTCCATGGAATGTTCCCTGCCCTGGAGCTCCTGGAGGTCCCTCCCATCCCAAACCATTCCATGATTCCATGACTAATTCCATGTATCCTGAACACAAAGTGTCTAAAATATAAAATAAAAATAAAGGGCCCCCAGGGATGAGCAGGGAGCTGCTGCAATTCCCAGATCCCACCACAGAAATCGAGGGATCTGTGGGAAAAGCAAAGGAGGGGATGCATGGAATTCTCCTGATTTTTAATCCTGGCTTAGAAAAAATAGGGAAAAAGGGAAACAACAAGTTTGGCTTCACCCTCCAGTGATTCCTTCTCATTCCTCCCCTATTTAAATGTCTCATTTTCCATGGAATGTTCCCTGCCCAGGGCAGGGATTGGAGCTCCTGGAAGCCCCTCCCAACCCAAAGCAGATTTTCATGGAAGAAAATCCAGGATCTGATGTGCCAATTCCCCTGAAAACTCTTCCACAAAGCAAACCTGGGACGTGGAGGAAATTCCCATGTTTGAAGTGCAGCCCAGAGTCCCAGCTGTGCTCCTTCAACAATTCCAGCTTTCCCTAAATCCCATTTTAATGGATTTCCAGCTCATTTGTTGCACCTTTAAAAGGAGATTTATACCCAGAAATGATCCAGTGGGATCCTGCAGGAATTGGATGCAATTCCACCTCCATATTTCCAAGAAAATCTGAATTTTCACACGATTTTGGCTCGGTGAGGAGCCTAAAAATCCAGGGAAAACCTCCAAAATCCAAGGAAAACCCTCCACAAGTGGCCTGAAATCAGCTCCAGGAGGAACTTCTCCATGAGGAACATTCCCAACTCACCATAGAGAGCTGTCCAAGTTTGATTGATTACATCTAGACAGACAGTTCCTGACCTGGAAAACATGGAAAACATGGAATTAACCACAGAAATAATCCAGGGATTGAACATAATCCTGCCCTGCCCCTTCCCATGGCTTTGGAAAAGTGAATTATTCCAATTTATTCCCGATTTACTCATTAAAGGCAACATTTAATTCCATCCATTTTCCCACTCTGCCCAAATATCCAATAAATTGGAGCTTTTCCCGAGATTGAAGAGCAGGAAATTCCCCTTCCATGGAAAAAAGGGGGTAAAATATCTGGAATTCTGCAGGATTTCAGGAGAGAAAAAGCAGCAGGGATTTACTTACGCTTCGTCAATGTTGGGATGGAAAATTTTATTCATGAATCCTGCAAGGAAAAACAGGGATAAACAGCAGGAAACACTCAAATATCCCTATTTTTCTCCCAGGAGAAAGCCTGGAATTCCCTGAGCAAGACTAATCTGGTTGGTTTTAAAGCAAAGCCAGGCTTAAGATGGGTAAGATCGGAAATCCTCGGGCTCCATTCCCACCCTGGCCATTCCCAAAATCCAGGAAAACCACAGGAATCTGTGTGGATTGTGGATCAGTTTGATCAACAAATCCTCTGAGCACAGACTTAAGCCCAGTATTAGTTTTAAGCCTGGTTTTTCCATGTGTTTTTCTCCCAATTTAGCTGGAAGTCGCAACATCGGTTGAGTCATTCCAGGGAAAAATGGGAATAATTGGAATGTTACATGGAGGAATCAATTAATTCTCCATCTGGAACCAGTTTAGACCAGGTTTAAACCCAGAGCTCAACAGGGATTTGTCCATAGTTTGGATTTCCAGACCTGACAGGGATAAAATTGGGAAAGCAAAGGAAGTTTGGGAGGTTTCAACACTTAAAACATCCCAGAAGATGCTCCAGAATTTAAGGATTATCCAGAGATAAACTGGGGTTTCCAGCTGGGATTTTAAGCTCAAGTTTAAGGCAGCTGGAGCCTCCAAACATTCCCTTGTTCTCCCACAAAACCAGCTCTAAAATATTTATGGAATTATGGAATTCTAAACCCCCTCCCTCAGCACCAAAGCACCTCCATCCCAAAAAAACCATGGAGAATCCGACATCCAAACTCTTCCCTTTCCCCAAGAGGAACCCAAATCCCGGGATGTGGGGCATCCCTGGCACAAAAACATGGAACAGGGATGGAAAACTGGGGGTTTGGATTGAGAATTCCAACATTTCTGGCTTGGGATCTCCTGGAGCAGGAGCAGCTTAAGCTGCTCCCAGATCTCGGTGTTGGTTCTTTTTCCTGGGAATTTAAAACAAAACCACCTTTTCCCTGTTGTCCCACCATTCCAGAGCCTCCAAATCCCACCAAACGTGGGAATATTCCTGCATCCAACAGAAATCCATGTAAACCAACAGCAACTGTTGCTCCCACCAGGGATAAAAATGGGAAAGAAACTCAAGTTTGGGATCGTTTCCTGCAAAAAGCCCATCCCAGGACCTGGAATTCTGAAGATGGAAAGGAAGTTCCAGCCTAAAATGCTGGAAGATTCCAGGTTTTGCTTTGAGCTTTGGGATAAAAGTGGGATTTACTGAAGGAGAAGAAGCTGCTGGATTGTGGATTTTATCCAAGGGAGGGACTTCCAGGGACAATTTGGGAACAAAAGGGCTGGAAACAAGTCCAGGGGTTCTCCATAATCCCTGAAATCCTCCAATTCCACCTCTAAATTCCCAGGGAAGATTGGGGGAGGGAAAAGGGGGATTTAGGGGAGGGAAAAGGGGATTTAGGAAGGTGGAATGGGGGTTTAGGGAGGAAAAAAGGGGATTTGGAAAGGAAAAACAGGATTTAGGAAGGGGAAAGGGGATTTGGGGGAGGGAAAAGGGGGATTTAGGGGAGGGAAAAAGGGGGTTTAGGAAGGAAAAGAGGGAGTTGGGGAGGGGAAAAGGGGATTTAGGGGAGGGAAAAGTGGGATTTGGGAAGAAAACAGAGTTAGGGAGGGAAAAGGGGATTTGGGAAGGAAAAACAAGATTTGGGAAAGGGAAAAGGGGGATTTGGGGGAGGGAAAAGGAAGGGTTTAGGGAGGAAAAACAGGACTTGGGAAGGGAAAAGGGGTTTTGGGGAAAGAAAAGGGGATTTGGGGGAGGGAAAAGAAGGGGTTTTGAGCAAGGGGCAGCTTTGGGGGAGAATAAAAGGGAATTTCAGTCCCTGGCTCCCGTTTTTCCCAAGAAACTTTATCCCATTCCCAACCCAAAGGTCCAAAGGTCAAACCCAGCACCTTCCACCCCAAACCAGGAATGGATTCCTGGATTCCAAAGCACCAGGATTTGGGATAATCCGGAGCCTGGAGGAGCTTAAAGCTGGATTTGATCCAAGTCTGGCTTTGCTCTGAGTTGGAAAATTTGGGAAGCTCAGGAAAAAGAACCTTGAGGAACAAGAACCCGAGGGATCAATAAGGAAATAAGGATTTATGGGATCCCTGAGCCAGCTCAGCCTTTCCTGGGATAGGGAAACATTCCCTGTCCATGGCAGGGGTGGCACTGGATGGGCTTGAAGGTCCTTCCAACCCAACCCATCCCAGGATTCCAGAGGGGAAAGGAGGAATAAACATCACTCTCCCCCAAAAATCCCACTGGAAAACACAGATTATTTCTCACACCAGAGAATTCCCAAAAAAAAACCAAAAAAAAGGCAGCTCAGGCTTTTTTAAGGAATTCTTTAAAGCCAAACCTCACATCCCCAAATTCCTCTCTCTCCCCTTTGGGGGGATTTGGGATGATCCCTCCAAATGGGGGTGGTGCTGTTGGAATGGGCCCCCCTGATCCAGCCCAGCTCCCACATTCCCACCCTTTGGAATTCTGTGGTGGCTCCAGCCCCAAACACCCCCTTGGCCAGAGAAATGCAATTCCCAACCCTGGTTTCCTCAGCCAGCACAGAGATCTTGGAATTTCCTGCACCTGCTCCAGTTTTCCAAGGAATTTTGCCTGGTTTATGGATCGTTTCAGTGGTTGGAATTGTTGGGAACATCCCAGTTCCAGAAAGAGGATGGATCCAGTCCAATCTAAAATCACATTTCCTGACCAAAATTCCTCTCTGTTCTCAGAGCTTCAACATGCTGGAATTTTTTCAGGGATAAATCCCTGCTCCAAGAGGCTCCTGCCTGAATTCCCACCACTTTGGGATAGATCCCAAAACTTGGGTTCATCCCAGACCAGGAGGGGTTTGTCTCCAAACTAAAATTCCACCACTTTCCTTGGAGTCTTCCCCTCTGGATTTACCATTACAAAGCACTTGGGAAGGAGATTTAATTCCTAAACACACAAATATTCCAAATACCATTCCCAGCTCCCAGCACTTCATCCCAAACTTCCTCTCTTGTGGTGCCTGGAATCACTTAAAATCATTTTAAAGCCTCGAAATAAAGGTTTTATTCCAAGTTTTTTGAGGAAATTCGATTCCATTTTGGGGTAAATTAAATAAAAAGTAAATTTAATTTAATTCAGTTTTGAGTCCAGTAAAATCTTTGTATTTTATAACACCAAGGGAATATTTCACCTGGAAGAATGACCATAAATCCCACATAAATCCCAGGGTCTGGGGCTGGAATTGAGGATTCCTTACCTATGGATGGGGATTTGAAAGGATATTTATCAGGAAGGTCGACTCTAACTTTCCACACTCCGCCTTCATAAGGTGCTGCAAGGGAAGAAATTTGGGAATTAGGGCATTTGGGAATGTTGGGAGTGAATAAATGGAGCTGCAGCTCTGAGGGAAACACATCCCTGGAATAAAACATTCCAACAGGGAGGAGATTTCATGGCAAAGCCTGAGGGAATCCAGGATTCCACCTGGGATTTTTAATTATCCTGGAGGAATCTAGGATTCCACCTGGGATTTTTAATTATCCTGGAGAAATCCAGGATTCCACCTGGGATTTTGAAGGATCCTGGGGGAATCCAGGATTTCACCTGGGATTNTCCAGGATTCCACCTGGGATTTTGAAGGATCCTGGGGGACTCCAGGATTCCACCTGGGATTTTGAAGGATCCTGAGGGACTCCAGGATTCCACCTGGGATTCTGAAGGCTCCTGGGGCAAATCCCAGCGTGACGAGGGTTATGAAACCCCGGGATTTCGGGATAATCCACTTCCCTTTGGAGATGGTGGCGACTGAGGGGCTCGGAGGGAGGAACCCCAGGCAAAGCGGGCTGTTAATCTGGGAGCCAGGCCTAGCAAAGCCCAGCCTGGCTCTGGACTTACTTCCTTGTGGTCCGTAGAACTTGACGACGAACTCGTTGAGTCCTCCCAGGATTGTGACCTCGTGTTTGCTCTCGATCCTGAGCCCCAAAGTGAAGGAAAACAGGGAATCCAGGGAAAACCAGCCCGTGGGGGGGGGAGCCAAGGGTTCCAAAGAGGGAATTCCATGGGGGATTGAGGGGTCCTGGTATGTCCAGGGGAGCAAAGCACCACAAAATTGCCCCTAAAACCCTTTCCCTGCATTGGGGGATTTTGGGATGATCCCTCCCAGCCCCTTTGGGAAAACAAAGGGAAGAGGAAGGGAAAGGGGAGTGGGAGGAAGGGAATGCAAGGGGAAAAGGGAATTGGGAAGAAGGGAATATAAAGGGAAAGGCAAGTGGAAAGGAGGGAATACAAAGGGAAAAGGGAAGAAGGGAATATAAAGGGAAAAGAAAAAAGGGAATCCAAAGGGAAAGGGGAGTGGGAAGAAGGGAATACAAAGGAAAAAGAAGAAGGGAAGGCAAAGGAAAAAGGGAATACAAAGGGAAAGAGAAATCGGGAAGAAGGGAATATAGAGAAAGGAGAGTGGGAAGGAGGGAATACAAAGGAAGAAGGAAATTGGGAAGAAGGGAATATAAAGGAAAAACTGAGTGGGAAGGAGGGAATAGAAAAAGAAATTAGGAAGAAGGGAATATAAAGGGAAAAGAAAAAAGGGAATCCAAAGGGAAAGGGGAGTGGGAAGAAGGGAATACAAAGGGAAAGGTGAGTGGGGAAAAGGGAATAAAAGGGAAAGAGAAATTGGGAAGTAGGGAATATAAAGGGAAAGGCAAGTGGGGAAGGAGGAAATAAAAAGGGAAAAGGCAAGAAATGTTCACTCCAAAAAAAGCTTGGATAAGACAATTCCTGCACCCAAACCTGAAGAACCTGCTATAAATCAGGATGAATGGATTGGGAATGACATCCTACATCCATCACCTGGAATCAATAATCTTCACATGGATTACAAGGGCAGCAGGAGAAAATCCAAGGTTATTCCCACCTGGACACCCTGGAGGCTGTTCCCAGTGTGAGGGAAGAGGACATGGAATATTGAATATAAAATCCTTGTTATCCCAGCAGGAACTTGGCAGGAACATTCCAGCTCTGAGGAATTAAAGGCAGATATTCCCTTTTTTTTCCCCCTTCCACGGTTTTTCCCTCTGATGGAAAAGGTCTCCTACTTTCCTGGCACAGTTTGCCTGGGATTTCAGGAATTCCGGGAACCCCTTTGCACCTTCATGGCACCTGGACACACCCACATCCTTCAATATTCCGGATCCACCGGGAATGGGACTGACTGGAAGCAGCAATTCCCACTCACATCTTAAATCCTGATCCATGAATCTCCTCAAGGTGCCTCCTGTATCCCAAAGTGCCAATTCCAGGCTGGAATGTCTGTGTGTGGGAGCAGCTCCAAGTGCCATCCCCAGGATCCAGCAGGATTTACCACAGTTCCTGAAGGACAAGGACTCCCAGACTGGGCACTTTTCCCACAGTGTCACTTCCAAAAGAGTTTGGAATCAGCCACTTCCCTCCCCTCATTCCATGGGGAAGGGGAAAAGCTGATGGAGGTTTGTTTTGGCTCTGGAGTTTTCCTGGTCCAGCACAAAATTCCATGGCAAGGAGCTCCTGGCACCCACCCAGGAGCAGCTCCCAAAGGGCCCAAAGCCCCACATTCCAGGGATTTCCCTGCTAAAAATCCATGGGAATATCTGGGAGAAGCCACATTCCTCCTTCCCAGTTTTAGTCCCGGCTTAAAGGGACACTAATCCCTCAGGGCCTGGTTTTAAACATCAACTCCCCTTCCTTCCTTTAAAATCCCACTCTAAGGGATAACTATTCCAGCTTCCCAATATTCCCAATATTCCCAAATGCTCCAGAGTGGAATGTTTAACCCTGAGGGATGTGAACCCTCCCAGCAGAGCAGGTTAAACACGACTGGTTGGACTCAGGACTAAATTAAAACCCCACTTCACAAATCCCAGCAATCCCAGCCTGATTCCCAGGAATTCCAGCTCAGACATTCCTTGGATCTGGGAGTTAAAACCGACCTCAAATTAAAGCTGAGCTTTCCACACTCAAGCCCAGTGCTGGTGTTCCCGAATTCCAAGGATATTAATTAGCCATGGGAAGCCAGATTTGATTATGGATCCTTTTAGGGAAAGACCTAAAATTCCTGCTAAAAAAACCAGGAAGCGACATAGGTTCATGGAAGGGATAAATTTTGGGATGCAAGGTTTGGGAACCACCACGTGGTTTATTAACAGGATACAAGGGATTCTTCCCTGGGAAGGTGAGCTGGGATACTGGGAAGGAATTCCTGGCTGGGAGGGTGGGGAGGCCCTGGAAGAGGTTTCCCAGAGGAGTGGGAGCACTTCCCAATTCCTGGAATTGTCCAAGGCCGGGTTGGATGGGGCTTGGAGCAGCCTGGGATAGTGGGAGTGCAGGGGTTGGAAGTGGATGGGATTTAAGGGCTTTTCCAAAGGCACTTCCTTGGGCAGCCACGTGGAGCCAAAGGCATCCTGAGGGTGCAAACAGGGATTTGGGAATCCAGGAAAAGCTTTTCCAGCAGTGCTTCCCCTCTGGCTGCTTTGCACTGGACTCTGTGCCAAGGAACTGGAATAACAAGGAAAAGGCACAAGGGAAAATCAGCTTTTCCCTGAAGACACTTCCCTGCTGTGCCCATTCCCTGGTTTCCCTCAAACCACAGCAGGAAAAAAAACAAGGGATTTAGGAATAAACACCTTCCAGACCTTGGATAATGATCCCAAAATATTTAGGAACGCTTTCACATCTTGGATAACAATCCCAAAATATTTAGGAACAAACACTTTTCACACCTTGGATAAGAAACAATCCCAAGGGACTTAGGAACAAACACCTTCCAGACCTTGGATAACAATCCCAAGGGATTTAGGAATAAACACCTTCCAGACCTTGGATAACAATCCCAAGGGATTTAGGAACAAACACCTGAAGTTCATCATCACTTTTCCTTCTTTCCAGGTCACCTACAACATAAAACCCCAAATAATTCCAGGGACGAGGAAACTACAGCTCAGTTTTCCTTCAGGAAAAGCTGCAGGAATTCCCACTTTTCCTTCAGCAAAAGGTGCAGGAATTCCCACTTTTCCTTCACCAAAAGGTGCAGGAATTCCCACTTTTCCTTCAGCAAAAGGTGCAGGAATTTCCTGCATGCCAGTTTTGTACCTCAATGACTCCAACAATAAATCCATTAAATCCCAGTCATGGCTATTAAATCAATTATCCTCTTTATCCCTCCTATGGAATTCCTATGGAATGGGGACCATCCAGTGCTTCCTCAAGGCCTCCCATCAACAAATCCCACATCCCAGAGTTTTTCCCCTGGATTTTTGTCCGTCCTGTTTAAAGGTTTAATTAATAACTAGGAGTTGATCCCTCAGCTTTCTGACTCCAAGTCAGGGATGAATCCCGGGAAAAATACGATTCCACCCATTCCCAAGGTTGGGAAGAGGCTCAGTAGTGCTGTTCCCACCCATCCAGTCATTCCAGAAACATGGAATCACAGGGAAGGAGCTCAAACCATCCAGTTCCACCAGGAACCAGACCAGGATGTTCCAAGTCTGGCTCAACTTGGCCAATGACCCTTCAAATCCAAATTAAAGGGATTCATCACCAAAACACCTGGAAAAGTTCCTTTCCCATCCTTGGAAGTTCAAAAACAGTCAGGCTGCTGCTTCCAGGAATCCCAGGAATTCCTCCTGCATCCAGCTCCCACCATCAGCTTTTCCACAAAAAAACACCCACAAACAAGGATTTTTGAGCTTCCAAGGGGGTTTTGGCCTTTCCCAAAGGATTCACGGCACAGGATTTTCCTGGAAGTTGAAGGGATAAAGATCCCTGTGATCCATGAAAGAGCCACCAACAGTGATCCCACAGGAGCTTCCCTTGGCAGAGGAAAAGCTGGATCAGGGCTGCCAAGGAAGGAGCCAACAAAGCCTTGGGAGCTTTCTTTGGGAATGTGTGGAGCTGGGAATGTGTGGAGCTGGGAATGTGTGGAGCTGGGAATATTTGGAGCTGGGAATGTCTGGAGCTGGGAATGTCTGGAGCTGGGAATGTCTGGAGCTGGGAATGTCTGGAGCTGGGAATATCTGGAGCTGGGAATATCTGGAGCTGGGAATATCTGGAGCTGGGAATGTCTGGAGCCCTGGGATCACCAGCTCTGACAGAACTGCATCCTGGAATAGCTTGGAAAACACCCATTTTTAGGGATTCCTTATGGTTCCCAGGATTTGAAGGTCAGGGCTTTGCTTGGAAGCTGCACCAGCAGCAGGAGCTCCAGGGTGTTTCTCCCATGGATTTGGGATTCCAAATCATGGAATGGTTTGGATTGGGAGGGACCTTGAAGATCACCCTTGTTCCATCACCTCCCACTATCCCAGGGATCCCAACCTGCCCTTGGACACTTCCAGGGATCCAGGGGCAGCCACAGCTTCTCTGGGAAATCCATCCCAGCTCCTCCCCACCCTCCCAGCCAGGAATTCCTTCCCAAGATCCCTGTGGCAGTGGGAAGCCATTCCCTGTTGTCCCATATAAAAAGTCCTGTTGTTCCCTCCTTTTCCAAGCCCATTGGAAAATTGGAGGATCCATTGGAAGCTACTCTGGCACATCCAGAGGAAGGGAAAAGGGAATTATTTTTCCCAGAGGGAACAGAGAACACCAAGTCCTTGGCACCTGAGCAGGCAGATCCCTCCAAAAACTCCCAAGATGTACAAAGATTTCCCTGGAAGTTTCTCTCACTAAAGCTCTTGGAATCCAACCTTCCCACCCACCAAATCCACTTGGGAAAGGGATCAGGACAGAGGAGTTTGGACCTGCTGGAATCAGGAGCTCCTGATCCAGTGTCTTGTCACATCTGCTCGGGATTATCCCACTTCCCTCTCAATTCCCTAAGGAAATCAGCCATCCCTGAATTCATGTCCCAGGATTTGTGCAGGAAAACCCCCTCTGCCTGGAGATTCCCTGCAGGAATAACAACCCCTGGGATTTGTCCTGTGGATCCAACAAAACCTAAACCAGCGACTTAAACCTGAACCTGAGCTTTGGACTCATCCCCAAATCCCACCCCCCACCATCCAGAGAAATGCCACTGCTATTCCCAGTTTTTAGGCTGGTTTGGGGAGCTTTGGAATTGAATTCAGCTGGAACAGGAGATTCCTTGACATCATCCCTTTGAATCCATTATGGAAGAGACAAAGGAATCCCCTCCCAGAGCTCCAGAAATTATTAACACATTTCAGTCCTTGGCAGGTGCAGTTCCCTGAAAATTGGGATTTTATCCCCAGATCTGAAGGATCTGCTCCTTCAGAGCTCCTAAAACTCCCAAAGTTTATCCCAGCATGGAACAAAAAGCCTGGATTTGACCCCTTCTGGAATTCCAAGGGACATGGAGCAGCCCCAGGTTTTCAGACACACATTTATCCCAGACTTTGGGGAATCAGAAGGAGCCATTCTGGAGGACAATATTCCATAAAAACCCCAATTAACCAGCAGCAGAATCCTGGGATAATCAAGGAAATGGAAAGAAAGGCCAGAATTCCCAAATAATCCAGGAAACAAAGGAGAGCTTGGAAGTGCACAACCAGCAGCCTGGGAATTGTCCCTTGTGCTCCCACAGTATTTTCCCACCTTTTCCTCATCCCTGACAATTCCAACTGGGATGTGGGGCTTGGAAAAAAAAGTGGGAATATTCCTCCCTCGAGAGAAGTTGGAGGGTTACTGAGAAAAGTGGTTTTCCCTTTTCCCTGAGCAGGAATTATTCCCATCCCCAAACCTTCCCAGGTCTCCAGAATTCAGCAATCCAGAATTTTGGGGATGTGGAGACAGATGATCCATAAGGAAAAACTGGGCAGGATTCTCCTGCAGGATGAGATTCCAGCCTGTGATCCATGGGAAGCTCAGCAAACTCTTCCCTGGATTCCACCTCCCCTTCCTTACTCAGGAATTCCATAAAAAAAGAAAAAGGGAACAGGGATTGTGTCCCTCCCCTGGAGGAGGTGCAGGATTGGCTTTGGGACACAAGGAACAGGAATTCCCACTTTTCCTTCACCAAAAGGTGCAGGAATTCCCGCTTTTCCTTCAGCAAAAGCTGCAGGAATTCCCGCTTTTCCTGCAGGAAAACGTGCAGGAATTCCCATTTTTCCTTCAGGAAAAACTGCAGGAATCCCCACCCTTCCTTCAGCAAAAGGTGCAGGAATTCCCACTTTTCCTTCAGGAAAACGTGCAGGAATTCCCACTTTTCCTTTAGGAAGAGGTGCAGGAATTCCCACTTTTCCTTTAGGAAGAGGTGCAGGAATTCCCACTTTTCCTTTAGGAAGAGGTGCAGGAATTCCCACTTTTCCTGCAGGAAAATGTGCAGGAATTCCCACTTTTCCTTTAAGAAAAACTGCAGGAATTCCCACTTTTCCTTCAGCAAAAGGTGCAGGAATTCCCACTTTTCCCTCGGCAAAAGGAGCAGGAATTTGGGGCAGGAATTTGGCCAGGAATCCCCACTTGTGGCTCACGTGCTAAATTCAGGCAGCCCTTAGGAATGTCCCAAATCCCGGGATGTGGCTTCCTGTGACACATGGGCTGGGCATTCCCACATGGAATGCCACTTCCCGAGGCAGGAATGTGCACGTGCACCTGGGAGAAGCCAAACAGGGAATGTCATCCTTGTTTCCCAGCTCCTCACCCATCCCACATCCTGGAATATTCCTCACCTCCTGCCCCAGGACCCCCTGGAAGGGGATTTTCTGCTGCTGGAAGCACAGAATCCTTCAGGATTTCCAGCCTTTTCCTGGGAAGCTCAGCAGCAGATTCCCAGCTGGGATTTCCAATAAAAGCTGCAGAGGATTAGGGAATTCTCCTCTCTCAAGTCTCACTTCCTGGGCCTTCCAAGCCTGGAGAAAAGTGGGAAGAGGGAGTCACACACAGAATATCCTGCCATGTCCCAGCCACTGAATTTCAGGAATTCTGGAAGTCACCAAGAGCCACAATTTAAGGACTCACTTCCTGAGCTGAGTATTCCAAGATCCTGTGGGATCCCAGCCACTGGAAACAGGTAAAATCCTCCATCAAATCCAAGATTTATCAGCAAAGGATGGGAAGTTTTGGCTCCAACAAGACAGAGCTGCTGGTTCAGAGCCCAAGGAGATGGAAATCATGGAATCATGGAATGGTTTGGGTGGGAAGGGACCTTCAAGACCCTTTAATTCCCATCTAATTCCAAGCCCTGCCATGGAAAAGAACCTTCCACTACACCAGGAGTGTCACCACATGAGCTGTTCTCCCACACAATTCCCACTTATCCCAGCAACTCCAGAGGAAAACAGTCCCAGTTGAACTGGGAATGCTTTAACTGGGGGTTGAGGCACTTCCCACCCCTGTCATTAATTCCAGGGGGCTTTTCCATGTGGAAAACACTATTCCTGCCCCTGCCACACTTCCAAAGGGGGGCTGTTTTCCAGGGAAAGCTCCAAACAAGCTGATGCTGGTTCAGACCCAAAGGACACAGAAATCATGGAATGGTTTGGGTGGGAAGGGACCTTCAAGATCCTTTTAATTCCCATCTAATTCCAAGCCCTGCCATGGGAAAAGAACGTTCCACTACACCAGGAATGCCACAACATTGTTTTCCCACACAATTCCCACTTATCCCACCAACTCCAGAGGAAAACAGTCCCAGTTGAACTGGGAATGCTTTAACTGGGGGTTGAGGCACTTCCCACCCCTGTCATTAATTCCAGGGGGCTTTCCCATGTGGAAAACACTATTCCTGCCCCTGCCACACTTCCAAAGGGGGGCTGTTTTCCAGGGAAAGCTCCAAAATATTTCAGGTTCCTTCCCAAGGCGCCCCCTGCTCAAACAGCAAACAAAAGAAAACATGGAAAAACCCCTCTGGGATCCCCAAAAACATGGATCATGAGGAAGTGGGACCTGCTGAAATCCAAGACCTGGGAGGACACAAAGCACAGGACTTTGGGAAGGTGCCATGGAGCAGCTCCAGGTGGGAAAAGGGCAACTGAACATTCCTGCCCTTTCATGGAATGCTGGGGCTGATCCAGGGATCATTTCTGACATCCCAACTGCCCCACTGGGAATGGGATGGGAGCTTTTCCCAACATCCCTAAGCCAGGACTATCCAGGATATCCCAGGCCTGGATCGTTCCTTATTTCCCACCAGGGCAGGAGAAAGGCCTGAAAATTCCAACCACCACTGGAAAAGTGGGAACAGGGAGGGTAAGGAGCCAGAGCTGACATTCCCAGGAGAAATGTTTCACTCCTGAAAGGGTTATTTCCCTACTGGAATAGAGATTTTCCCATTGAAATCCACTTTTTTTCCTACTGAAATCCACTTTTTCCCTTCTTGAAATCCACTTTTTCCCCCCTACTGAAATCCACTTTTTCCCCTCTTGAAATCCACCTTTTTCCTATTGAAATCTGTATTTTTTCTATTGAAATCTATGTTTTCTCTATGGAAATCTATACAACTTCTATTGAAATATATCCATTTCCTACTGACATCTGTAGATTTTCTATTTAAATCTATATTGTCTATTGGAATATTTTTTCTATTCATACATTTTTACCTATTTCTATATTTTACCTAAATCTATATTTTTTTCTATTGAAATACATCACTTTTCTATTAAAATATTTTTTCTATTATTTTTTCTACCAAAATCTACATTCTCTATTGAAATATATTTTTTCTGTTGAAATGTATGTTTTCTAATAAAATATATTTTCTATTGGTTTTTCTTCAAATATACTTTCTATTTAAATATATTAGATATAAATATGTAT
>WEIV01029926.1:820241-834840 GCA_013390005.1 Calyptomena viridis | reverse complement strand
CTGGGTGTGAGTGGGGGGAACAGGGGAGGGGTAATAGGGTTGGGGAAGGGGGACAAGGAGGGATGGGTGAGAGTGGGCTGGCAAGGATGGGGCTGGGGGGATAGGGAGGGGGACAGGAAGAGATGAATGAAGGGATAGGCAGGGATGGAGAAGGGGGATGGAGAGAGATGTGGAGGAGAGAGTGATGAGGGAGTTCAGACGGTAATGAGGAGTGGGGACAGGGATATCGGGGGGAAGCCAGGGCTGGGGAAGGGGGACAGGCAGGGCAGGAAGGGATTGGTAAGTGGAGACAGGGAGGGATGGGGATAGGGCACACGGGTGGGCCTGTCGGGTCAGGTCCGGATGGAGCTGGAGGGACAGGCAGGGATGTGGCTGGGGGAACAGGCAGGGATGGGTCTGGGGAGGCACAGCAGGCCCATGACAGATTCTGCTGGAGCAGTTTGGTGGTGCTGGGCTGGGGGCTCGGGCTGTGCATCAGGGTGTGGGGGGAGCAGGGGGTGGCTCAGCCCTGCCGTGTCCCCCTGACCCCCCTCTCCTCCCACAGGGGCAGCCACCTGACAGATGTAAGTACTGGAGGAGCCAGCAAGGAATCCCAGCCTGCAGCCCTCGGCCTGGGCCGGCAGCCAGAGCGGGGACAGGATGGAGGGGATGGGCTTGGCAGGGTTCAGGAGTGGGTTTGGGCTGGCCCCATGCCAGTGAGCTGCAAGGCTTTTCAGAGTTGATTACCATCTCACACACAAAAAAACCCCCCAACAAATCCAAAAGGCACTGCTGTTGTTTCCAAATTGGAGAATTTCTCTCCAAGGCCCTGCAGGAAGCCCCAGAGAACAGGACCCTGAGTCCTACCTCGTCTGTTTGGGATTTTGGATGAGGTTCTGTCACTAGGAGAGAGCTGGCAGGGATGAGAGGCGTCCTCTCCTGCCTGTGGAGGCTGCAGAGTTGCTGGAGCAGAAGAACAACATTATGCTGGTTGGTTTCTGTGCTTCCACTCCTGGGGAGGGAGGCCGGAGGAGCTGCTGACTCTGCACTCACTGTGGCAGCAAATCTCTCTGAGGGTGTTAAGCTTGGGTTAGACTGAAGCAACCCAAAATTTCTGATCATGCTTTTGGTGATTTCAGTTGGGGTTTTTGCTGGTTTTTTCCCACAAGTGCCGACTTGCTGTTTGTGTCTCTTCCTGCCCAGATCTCGATATGCCGCGATTTGCCCAACATCGAGGTGATCACGTTCAGGTGAATGCCACACTGCCAGCTTTGGGGAAGGCAGGGGAATGCCCTTTTTCCTGGGGCTTATTTTCTTCCCACCTAGCTGTGGTCATGTGTCTGAGCTGCCTGGCTCCTCATGCCCCATTTCTCAAGCAGCAGGGATGTAGAACTGATTATTCCTCACCAGCTCCTCTGCACCTTTCCCTTTGCTTCTTGAGAAAATAATCTCTGTTTCAACAAGTTGTTGAAACACTGTTGTTAAAGACCTATTCCACAGTTTGGCTGGGGGATCGTCTTGGTCTGTTTGCAGAATGCTTGTTGAAGTGCTTCACAGCTTTTCCTTTCCATAATACACCCAACTTTCACCCATCCCGAGGACCTCGTGGAGCCAATGCTCTGCAAATTTGAGCTTGGGAATCTTATATGGGTTTTCCTTTGGTGAGTCTGAGGAAC
The DNA here is from genome assembly GCA_013390005.1 of Calyptomena viridis. Taxonomy (NCBI): domain Eukaryota; kingdom Metazoa; phylum Chordata; class Aves; order Passeriformes; family Eurylaimidae; genus Calyptomena; species Calyptomena viridis. Next base: position 833,185 of record WEIV01029926.1, on the reverse strand, counting down.
TGCCACAGCAAAGTGGGCAGGTCTGAGGGAAGCAGAGGCTCTTTGTCCTCAGCAGAGGAGCGCCGGCTCTTTTCCTTCTTCCCTCTGTTTACAAAGATGAAATGCCACAAGCCATGGGCAGGAAGACGTGGTGGGAAGGCCCTGGACGGTGCAGGGAGGGCGGGAGGGCCGGGCTGGCTGGGCTCTGACCGTGTCTCCGCAGCGTGAACGGCATCTCGGACCTGGAGCCGCTGACGCGGTGCCACAACCTGAGCGAGCTCTACCTGAGGAGCAACAACATCAGGAGCCTGGACGAGCTGTTCCACCTGAAGGCGCTGCCCCGGCTGCGGGTGCTGTGGCTGGCTGAGAACCCCTGCTGTGGGCAGGACCCCCACCGCTACCGCATGACGGTGCTGCGCGCCCTGCCCGGCCTGCAGAGGCTGGACAACCAGGGTGGGTCTGCAGGGCCACGCCCAGGGGCTGGCTCCTCTCTTTGAGGCATCCTGGGGTTTTAACTGCGGCCAGAAGGTGTTAGAGGTTGAGCATTCCATCTGTGAGATCCAATGCCGCTAATGCTTCCCACTACCCTTCCCCTTCTTTCTCCCCCATCCCCTTTCCTTTCACCTTTTCCCCTCCCCTTCCCCCTTTTCCTTCTCCCTTTTCATTCTGCCTTTTCCTTCTCCCTTTCACTTTCTCCTCCTCTTCCCCTTCTCCTTCCCTTTTCCCTTTCTCCTTTCCCTTCCTCTCCCAATCCCCTCCCCTTCCCATCCCTTCCTCCCATCCCTTCCCCACACCAGCACCTCATTATAGCTCAGGCATTACCACTAATTAGTGGTTTTTTAGAGCTCTCTCCTTTGCTGTGGCCAAACAAAGGTTCTATAACTGGCTCTGCTGTTGTAGAAAAGCTGCTCTGTTTTTTTTTTTTCCATCCAGTAGCGTCAAATTTGGTTACTTTTGGAGCCTTCTTCAGAGACAAGAAATAGCAAAGCATGTTTGCATCCCTTCCTGTGACCCTTCTCACTCTGAAAGGCTGGTGGTGGTTTCCAGCATCCTCCTGCACACGTTTCACTGCAGGAGCAGCGGGAAAGCAAAATGCCAGACAATTTTTGGATGAGGCCCCTTGGGAACAGCCCTGCAGCAGCAGAACCTGCCCTGTCACATCTCCCTGGGCTGCTGCAGTTCAGAGCAACAGGCTTTTGTTTTGGCTTTTGCAGCGGTGACAGAGGAGGAGCTGTCCCAGGCCCTGGTGGATGGTGTGGAGATCACGGCCCCCCCAGCCCGGAGGGATGTGGAGAACGGCTGGGCCAAATCCTTGGAATCCAGTGCTGCTGGATCCACGGCGGAGCCTGGGAGCCACCTGCTCAGCTGCAGCCTGGAGGAGGCAAAGTGAGGCCTGGTTTGGGAGTTGCCAGGTCCCTGATATTCCAAGGGCCAGGCCTGCAGCCAGCGCAGATTCCCATTGTTCCAGTTGCCGTGGTGGGGCTGTGCTGGTTTAATGGCTCTGGTGGGGCTGGTTCTGTGTCTGCCAGACAGGCTCTGCTGTAGGTGGGCGACTCGAGTGTGTCAGCTGCATGTGGAGACAGGGATGAATCCTCTCTGGGAACTCCATCCATGCCCAGAGTCCTCCTTATATGATTACCCAGGATGGATTGGCCTGGCAGGGGAAGATTCTCCCGTTTACATGCACATACATATATAGTCTCCCAATAATATTTGCTTTTCCTCCTTTTTTTTCAGCAAAATTCAAGAGGAGCTTGGTATGAAGCCTGTTCCCAGGGATAAATATTCCTCCTTTTCTCTTCTAGAGACAGATTGCGACCAAAGGAAGAGAGTGAGTGTCTTTCAAAGACCAAATTCCTTTTCCTTGTATGTGGGGCTGGGCTCCAAAGTGGAGAAGGATGTGAAGGCCCTCGGATGTGTCCAGAGGAGGGGAACAGAGCTGGTGCCAGGGCTGGAAGGAATATCCAGGAGCAGCTGAGGGCTCTGGGTTTGGTTTGGAGAGAAGGAGGCTGAGGGGTGACCTCATCCCTCTCTGCAGCTTCCTGAGGAGGGGACGTAGAGAGGGAGATGCTGAGCCCTTCTCCTTGGGATCCAGAGATTGGACGTATGGGAATGGCACAAAACTGCCAAGGGAGGTTCAGACTGGGCAGTAGGAAGCATTTCTTTAGGAAGAAGGGGGTCAAACCTTGGCAAGGGACTGCTGGACAGAAAGTTCAGGTGGTTCCTCAGCCCCCTCTGTGGTGTAGCCTTGGGTGAACCTCATGGATCTTGGTGGTTCAGCTGGGAAATGCTGTCTCCTGGGCTCAGTGCCATCAAATCCATCTGCAGAGCAAAATTTAAACCACGCTCTGCCTCCCTCTGGTATTGGTTGCCTAGAGCAGCACCACAGGCTCTGACCATGAAAGAAGGAGGAAATGGCCTCAGATTGCAGCTGGATGGGAGGGAAAGGATTCTCCCTAGAAGGACAGTTATTTAGGCTGTAGAATCTCTCCCTGGAGTTTCTCAAGATAGTGTTTGACAGAGCCACGGGCTGGTGTTGGCAGTGGTCCTGCAGTGGTGGCAGGGCAGGGCTGGGTCACTCCTCAGAGCACAGGGTCCCTGTCCTTTCCCATCCTACACGTGCTGGGGGGCGGGCAGCCGCTCCTGAGTGTGCCTTTCCTCACAGAAGCCCGGCTGGAGCTTGGCTGGGAGCCAGAGGCATGTGGGCAGCTCACACAGGGCTGGGTGGATGGGTTTGTCCTGCATTCCAGCCTGGTCACATGGCACAGCCTCTGCCTGTGTTTGCCCCCAGGGCTCGGTTGTTCCCTCCTGTGGCTGCAGGTGGCTCTTCCAAAATGCTGCCCTGGCGGTGGTAGTGGAGTTCCTAGAAAGAACAGGGAAAATCCAGTGTCCTTTTCCTGGCTGGCTCGGCTAAAGCAGTGTCTGTGTTATCCCGACAGGACAATGTCCTGAATGCCATCCTGCTTCTTCTGAAGGAACTGGACGCCGAGGGGCTGGAGATCATCCAGCAGACGGTGGCAAGGAGGCTCCAGGCCTTCCAGAAGAAGGAGCTGCAGGAGGAGTGAAGGTGGCCATTCCCATTCCAGACCTCCCTGGAGCACCAGCCCCACGGTGCCATCCTGCCCACACAAACCTGGCTGCAGCCAAAGCCTGGCCGCTCCTGCTGTGCTTCCCACGTGGAGAGGTGGGGTGGGATGCTGCTGGCTCCTTCTCCAGAGCTTTCCTGCCTGGGTAGTAGGCTTTGTTAGTGTTTGTATCCTGTGTCGCTGGGGCTCTTGGGTGGGAATTGCAGGCAAATCAGCAAAGCAGGGCTGCTGTGATCCAGGGAAGTGGCAGCTGGAAATGTCACTGCTGGTGAGTGGCTCCACGTTGGATGCACCCTCGGCCAGCCTGGTGGTGTGTGGCAGCCTCTGAGGGCAGTTTCTACCACCAAGACTTGATTTTGTGAAGTCTGACAGGGAGATGTTGCCTGAGATGGTCACCAAGAACTGTCTGGTGCAGGTTGTAAAGGTCAATGTCAAATTCTTAATGTATTTTCCAAGCCCTGACTGGCTTCCTCTGGTCACGGTCAGTGCTTCCTCTAGCACTGCTGTGGGGGTCAGGCAGCCCAAAGACAACCTCGGAGCAGCCTCAGTGAAACAGAAATGACTCCCAAATCCTGAATGCTCAGCTGTCCTCTCACCCCCACATTCCCTGCAGGCATTAGAGCGGCTTAAGGAAACATCCAAGTTAAAGGGCCCGAGTGTTGCTGCCTGCTTTGCACAGATACCAGGGGTGGGCGTTGCCCTTTAACTGAAAAAACTGCATTTACCAAAGTTTTGCAGAGCTGTTAAATACAAACTGAACCTTTGTGACATACCAAATAAACCCAATTATCCCTCGAGGCCGTGGCTGGGGGCATTGCTCCTTTAGCTCTGGTTCACGGGGTGCATTGTGAGCCTTGTGGAGCAGGAGGAGGGCTGGGATCCTCCCTTCCCGCTTCACTGCACCTCTGAAATGGTGATCCTGCTCCCAGCAGGGCTTCCCAAGGGCACGGGGCTGTTGGGGATCCTTCTTGTAGCCACAGTGAGGGCAGGAAGCAAAGGAGATGGTGAGGAAAGCTCAGTGCAGAGCCATCCCGGGCAGGATGATGGCCCTGAGATGGCACAAGTTGGACCCTGGCAATGCACAGGGTGGCCTTTGCATGTCCCCACTGTCCCTGTTTGTCCAGGGTCCAGGAAGGAATGTTCCTCAGGGATGGTGACATCCCTGTTTGCCTGACCTTGGTGGAAAGGGACATGGTTTGAGCCTCATCACTTGGGGGAGATTTGCTGATGCAAACTCCTCCGATGACCTTAGTTCTTGCCTTCTGTGTTAAATCCAGCTGCAGTTGTGGGATTTATGATGTTCCAGACTTCCCTTGACAGCCAGGGCCCGGGAGACTCACCCATCATCCCATTTGCATCATGTTCTAAGGGCAAGTCCTCTCCCAGGCTCCTGGCCTGTCCATGTCAGGGAACAGGTCCAGGGGAGCTGCTGGACGCCCCAGCTTTTCTGGGATGAGAGGGATCAAAGGAATCATCATGTTTGTCACCAGGGCTCGTTGGCCGTGTGGCTGGTGGAGCAATCACCACAGCCTTGAGGCCACTCTGACACAACTCCTGCAGAAGTTGGGCTGTGAATCCCATGGCATGAGCACAGCTCCCTGCCTACGTGCCATGCTCATCATCCTTGGCTGGTGCTGCCCTTGGTGCTCCCAACTTGCCGTGTCCTGGCAAACCCTGTGGAGAGGCTCATGCCCTTCCCTCCAGGACCTGGCAGCCTGCCTTCCGCTGCAGGATGCTCCTGGATTTTTGCTCTGCCCTCAATTCAGGGTGGGCTGGATATGCTGGGAAGCCTGGGAGCACAGTGACGTTCCTGCTCATCCCGGAGATGTCCCATGTCCCTACAGGAATTTGGCCCTCCAGGGTTTTTTTTTGTGGGGTGGAAATGCAGTGTTAAGGCTGCAGTGATCCCGTCCCCCAGCGTGCAGCTGGTCTGACACTCTTGTCCCCATTCCCACCCTAAACCTGGCTGCTGCAGGGCTGTGCTGCCAACAGATTTTCTGTGTGACCTGCTCTCACCCTGCCCTGCCTCAGCGGGGAATATTGAGCGGGGAATGCAGATGATTCCCAGTTATGGAAAATGCCAGTGGCTGTGTAGATCCCGCACCACTTCATCTCAGAGGCTGATGGTGAAGCAGGTGTGGGGTCTGAGGCTGATGGGGAATCCTACTTGGGAGTGGGCTGGGGCTCCTCCAAACTGGATTGGCACACAGGATGGTGGAAGAGCCCATTCTGACCCAGGAAATGGAGCTCCAGGAGGGTTCAGTCTCTGCCTGGAGATTTGTCCAGGAATAGCAGCACTGCTGCCTCCATCAGCAAGGTCTGATATGTGTCCACGGGTCCGGCTTTAGCAGGGGAGACACAACAGTTACCATCGTCCTCCAGAGCCTAAAATGTGGCCAGTTAGCACTGAAATTATGGGACCATAGAACCAAGGAATGGTTTTGGTTGGAAGGGACCTTAAAGCTCATCTCATTCCAATCCCCTGCCATGGTCAGGGACACCTTCCACTGTCCCAGGTTGCTCCGAGCCCATCCAACCTGGCCTTGGACACTTCAGAGATGAGGCAGCCACAGCTTTGAAGGCATTCCCCCTGGAAACAGTCTCTCTCAATGTTTCCTGTAGCTCCTTCAGGCACTGGAAGGCCACAATTAGGTCACCCCAAAGCTGCTCTTTTCCAGGCTAATCCATCCCAACTCTCCCAGCAGAGCTGCTCCATCCCTCTGATCTCTTGGGGCCTCCTCTGGACTCTCTCCAGCAGCTCCATGTCCTTCCTGTGCTGTTCCCAGAGCTGGAGCAGCTCTGCAGGTGGGGTCTCACCTGAGGGGGCAGAGGGGCACAATCCCCCCCTCCCCTGCTGCCCAGGCTGGGGGATCAGCCCAGGGCATGGGGGGTCTCTGGGATGGGCCATGTCCAGCCTGTCCCCCACCAGCTCCATCTGTTCATCCCCAACCTGGATTGGTCCTGCAGATTGGCCTCGTTAAACCCCATGAGATTCCCAAGGGCCACTTCCTGAGCTTGTCCAGGTCTCTCTGGATGTGCTGTCCCTGCACCCTCAGCTTGGTGTCACCTGCAGACCTGCTGAGGGTGCCCTCGATGCCTTCGTCTGGGTTACGAATGAGGAATTAAATCACACTGGTCCCAGTATGGACCCTGAGGGCACCACTGGTCACTGGTGTCCACCAGGACATGGAGCTGTTGACCACGACCATTGGATGTGACCATCCAATCATTCCTTATCCACCTGACAGTCCATCCATTGAATCCATCTCCAGTTTAAAGAGAAGGGTGTTGAGCAGGACTGTGCCAAAGGCTTTACAGAAATCCAGATAAATGACCTCTGTAACCCTTCCCTTGTGCAGTGATGGAATCCTTCCACCATGGAAGGCTGGGGGCAAACCAGAGGGAACTTTCTACTTGGGGACAACTCCATGGGGAGGACAAAATAACATATTTGACTCAAAAGGCTGTGATGCATCCCAGTGCTGGCGCTGTTCCGGAGGCTGGAGCCGTCAGTGCAAAACCCCAGGAGCAAAGTGTCCTGGGAAAGGGGCTCCATGTGGAGTCTGGCAGGGCCAGAGCCGGCACGTTTGGCAGGAGCCCTGAGAAAGTGCCTCGGCAAACACATGTAAATCACTGCAGCGCTTCCTTCCAAAGTGGGAATCGAGTGATTTTCCTCTGGAATTGTGAAGCCTGCCCACAGAGGGATGCTGACCTTGCACCCGCTGCAGCCTGGACAGGGAGAAGCTGCCTGCAGCCCCACTCTCTCAGGCTTTGATGCACAAAGCTGGGAAACCTCTTGGCCCGGCATTAATCTGCCTTGGGAAAACCATCAGGCTTTTACCTCAGGGAGTGTCCCCCATCCCACCCCCGGCTCTGCCCCCTTCCCTTCTGGCGGGATCTCGGCGCACAAGAACCACTCTGGTGAGGCAGCTTTGGCTCCAGCAGGTTTTATCTCTAGAGGAGGAGAGCAGCACCAGGAGCAGCGCGGGATCCGGGATCACGGAGCAGCAGCGAGATGATGGACACGGCCCCCGGGGCCACGCGGTGACAGTTGTAGCCAAGCGTCATGCAAGGGGGAGAGGGGCTCACCAGGACCCCCGTGCTCAGCCCTTGACACTCCGGGGGGGATGGAACTTTTCCAGGGCCCAGGGGCAGCCAGAATCCCCCTGGAGCAGCTCCCACCCACTCCGGGATGGCACCACATCCTCCTCACCCCCCCTCCCGCACATGGGGCAGGCGACTACAAGCAGCAGCAGTTGGCTCAGGTGGTCAGGCCTCTAAGTAGGGACTTAAAATACCCCATCATTAAATAATAATAAACTACGAAGGGAAGATTAAGGGTCTGGGCTGTGCAGGTAGGCTCAAGCAACTCCTCCCTTCTGCACTTGCACAGGGACCAGACCCCACACCAGTGATTTGGGCCAGGATTGTGCCCTCCTGGGAGTCGGCACCAGGATCTGCCTGCTTTAAGGGATCGATGACAAAGCTACAGGGCTACTGAGAACAGAGGGGGGGTTGCGGCACTCCCCGATCAGCACGTGGGGATGGAGAGGACACAGTGGGGGCTGTGGTCCAGGCTGGTGGCACTAGAAGCCCTTCTCGATGCTGAGGGTACGGCGGGTGACGTGCTCCATCTGCCCCGAGATGTACTCAGTGAGGCTGATCTGGTAGTTGGCGAGCATCTTCAGCATCAGCCGCAGGTTCAGCCACCACTGCTCCTGGGGCAGCCTGTGCCTGTGCAGGGGGACACAGCTCCAGAGGGGACAACCTGGGAACAACCCCCCCGAGGAGCTGGCAAAGCACCAGGGCACGGGGAACTTACTCAAAATCCGTGACTTTCTTGAGCTCTGTCACAGGACTGAAGGCCACCACCTTCTTCCGGAGGCCGATCACGCAGGCGGTGTCACCCGAGTTGGCAAACACACGCCCTGGGAGGGGGACACAGCCCACCTTGGCCACCTCAGCAGGGGCTGAGCCCAGAGCAGCAGCCACCAGGCTCCCCCACCCCGTGCCATGGCACCCCCAGCCCTCAGCTCACCCTTGCTGTAGACTTGCTGCAGCTTCTCCGACATCCACAGCACTGCCTTCACTCCCAGCTTGGTCCCGTAGTTGCGGTCAAAGGGGGTCGGGGCTCCCCCCTGGGGACAAAGAAATGGGGCTGTCACACCCACCCAGCTCTCGGGGACAGCATGTCACCCAGTCCTCTGTACCTGCTGGAGGTGGCCCAGGACGTTAATCCTGCAGTCGAAGATGCCTTTGCCCTCGGAGGAGTAGAGGTTGTAGAGGAACTCTGTAGTGTAGTGCTCGTGGCACTTCTCATTGCTGGGGGGCACAGGGAAGGGTTGGGAGGCTGCTCCTTACTCTGGCATCCCCAGGAGGTCCCTCTGTGCTCCCCATAACACCTTTTTTGTGCTGCTTTGTTCCCCCTGAGGCTCAGAGCCCCGCCCTGTGTCCCCAGAAGGGCCCTGGGGCTGGGGTGGGGACAGCTGTGGAAGCATCCAGTGTAGGAGTGACCCCACGGCCGAGCGTGTGCCCACCTTGCCAAACCTCACAGAGCCCAGGGAACCCTCTCCAGCCACAGGAAAGGCTCAGCTCCAGCCTTGCTCCCCACCATGGGGCTGGGGTCTGCAGGGACTGTCCCCAAGGGTCCCCAACTCACCGCAGCACCAGCCCTCTCTGGATATCCGTCTTCATTTTGTCAGTCAAGTGCTCCACATTGGCCTGCAAGATGAACACCGGGATGCCAGCAGCCATCCCTCAATCCTCCCCATTGGACCCGGGCACCACGAACATCAATGCTTGGCCGTGTTCCTCCAGCTCCTTCCCTGCCCTGCAGCCCTCCCTTCCCCGATTTTCCTTCCTGTTTTAGCCACAAAGCCGCTCCTGCCCCACTCACCTTCAAGTCATGGATGGTGAAGGGGTCCTCGTAGACATAAGCGGCGTCCGCGCCCACCGCGATGCCGGTGACGGTCGACAGGTACCCGCAGTAGCCCCCCATGGTCTCCACGATGAAGACGCGGCGCTTGGTGCCCGAGGCCGACTGCTTGATACGGTCACAGCTCTGCACGGGAAAACGGGGGGAGTTACCCCAGCAAAACCCACCTCTGCTCCCCCGGGATGAGACGCCACTCATCCCAAACCACGACAGTCCCTGCCCCTTCCCTGACCTCCATGGCCGCGTTGACGGCGGTGTCGGAGCCCAGGCTGAAGTCGGTGCCGGGCACGTTGTTGCTGATGGTGGCGGGGATGACGCACATGACAATGCAGAGCTCCTCGTACTGCCCGCGGGCCTCCACCAGCTGCAGCACCCCCTCGTACGCCTGCGAACAGCCCAGGGATCAGGAGATGCCGGCCCCGCTGGATCCACATTCCAGAGGGATTCCTTTGGGATGCCCACAACCCACCCCAGCCCCCACCGGGCTGACATTTCCCCTGCACCTCAAACCCGCCGATGACCAGCAGCCCCTGGATGTTGAATTTCCGCACATTCTCCACGATCTTTTCCATGCAGGTCTTGGGCAGTGTTCTGTGGTGGCGAAGGGGAGGAGAGATTGGGGCGGTGAGGACAGGGATGTCCCCTCCCTCACACCCCATTCCCGGGGCTGCACTTACCGCTTGGTGCCCAGCATGGACCCGCCGCGTCCCAGCCATCCCGCCACGTCGTGCCAGCCCACCTCGCGGATCTGCAGCCAGCAGCGCCGCGATCAGGGGTGGGAAGAGCACCCTGCCAACCCCCTCCAATCCCAAACCCACCCCCCGTGAAGGCCCTTACCTGCCCCTTGGCCAGGCCCTCGAAGCTGTCATTCACTACATAGACGGTGTGTCCCTGGCAGATGCCAATCCGCACAGCCGAGCGCACGGCCGCGTTCATGCCGGCGGCGGGGGCTCCCACGTTCAGGATGGCTATGCTGAAGGGGCTCTGTGGGGACAGCGATGGGGACAGCACATCCATGTGTGTCCCCAAAGCGGGGATGGTGCCTCCTGATGTTCCTCATCACCCCTCACCTTCTCCTGTGCCGGCTTCTGGTGCGCCAGCAGCTTGTAGATGTTCCAGTTGTTCTCAAAGCTCCTGCAAGGACACGGTGATGTGTCCCCAAGGCATATTTGGACTTGGGATATGGGGGTGGGGACACCCTTCTGGCTGCAGGATCCAACTGTTTCCCCTCAAAGAGAAGTTCCCATCCAACAGGGATGTCTCTCCCTACCGCAATCCCTGCTCCTCACCTCCCACGGAGCTGGATGGCCTCCTCAAACCTCTTCTCATCCATGGCCTTCTGCACATCCTTCGTCTTGGGGGCAAGGAAGAGATGCAGCACCATGACACCCACACTTGTGTGGTGGGGAGTGGGACCCCCACACCGATCCCCCCGGTACTCACCACCTGGACACACTCCATGAGTGGCAGCCGCACCGACTGGTTCCCGGAGAGGCTCACCACGCATGCTGGGGTGTCCGGCGTGGCCTCCAGCAGCGCCATCACCGCCTCCATCCCCATCTTGCTGCTCTGCAAAGGGACAGGGGCACGTGTGACACCAGGCCCACCCATGCCAGCTGGCGGGGATGCTCCTGTGGGCTTGGAAACCACACTGATTCACAGCCAGACATTTTACTTAAAAATCCATGAGATTTGCAGTAAATGAGGGGGAATGGGCACACGGCTCTGCCTGGTGCAGTGGGGCTGAGCCCATTCCAGCCTCATCCCAGCTGGCAAATCCTTTTCCTTGGCCAGAGGGATGGCAGGAGAGAGGCTCCCTCTCTCTGTGTCCTCCCCCTGGACCTACCAGCACACGGTCAAAGGCAGACGGGGTCCCTCCGCGCTGCACGTGGCCGAGGATGGTGACCCGTGTGTCGAAGCCCAGGCGCTGCACCACGAGCTGCAGAGAAGAGGGGACAACACACTGGGCACCTGCCGTTCCCGTGGGTGCCAGAGCAGGTGCCGGAGCAGGAGATGGAGCAGGAGCCAGAGCGGGCACTTACGTCCTTCACGTAGTTGGAGGAGATGGGTTTCCCGCTGCGGTCGATGGCACCCTCAGCGATGATGATGATGTTGAGCCGCGACCCCCGGCTGCGTGTCTGGCGTGGAGGGAGGAAACAGCCACCACAGCTGAGCCAGAACTGCCAGTGGCCATCCCCTCCCCACTGCCGGCTGCTGCCCCGGGGGTGGCTCAGGTCACGGGCAGCCGAGCCCTCGCCAGCGCTGCCCCTGGCACGCGAGGGCTGGATTTGTGCTCGGCTGAGTGCCCCGGTTCACAGGGACAATGGCAGGAGCTCCCGAAGCTTCCCAGGGGCCGGGCACCGGGGGGGAACGGGATGGGAGCGTAGGAACCCCCCCTCACCTCCCCGAGCCTCTCGCACATGAGGTCCTCCCAGCCGTCCTCCGGAGGGGATTCAGGGATGAAGAGCCAGTCAGCACCCGAGGCCAAGCCGGACACCAGCGCCAGGTACCTGGGGGGAAACAGCGTGGGAGCACCGGCCCCCAAAATGCAACACCCCGTCCCACCGATGGGCTTCCCCGCTCATGGGGGCTTACCCGCAGTGGCGACCCATCACCTCCAGCACGAACGTCCGCTGGTGGCTGCAAGGACACGGGTGGGAGGAGAAGGAGTGGGTGCAATGCCCGGGGCGCTCCAGTACCCACCCCCAGCGCCCACCCCGCTCACCTCTGTGCCGTGGTGGTGATGGCATCAATGACCTCCATGATGCGGTGCAGCGCCGAGTCGGTGCCGATGGTCATGTCGGTGCCGCAGAAGTCGTTGTCGATGGAGCCCACCAGCCCCACGATGTTCAGGCGGCAGTTCTCCCGCGCCACCTCCTCGCTGATCTGCCCTGAGGGGGATCACGGCCACCACATCACACTGGTTATTTTAGGGCGCTCACATCCCCCCCATCACCAACCGGATCCCGCGGAGCAGCGGAGGAGCCCAGCCCTCCTTGGGGTCACCTCCACACCTCAACACTCCCCGAATGCCCACCCAGGGGTCTGGGTGGGGGGTTCACCCACCCTCTCGGACCAGCTCCTCCAGCAGCCCGCTCCACTCGGAGCGGAAGATGTCCGCGCCGGTCAGGCTGCCGTCCCCGCCGATGACACACAGGTTGGTGATGCCATGCTCCACCAGGTTGCGGGCGGCACGCAGCCGCCCTGCGCGGGTCGTAAAGGCCTTACAGCGGGCGCTGCCAATCACCGTCCCGCCCTGGTGGGACAATGGGAGGACACAGCTCGTCATGCAGCTTTGGGGCTGCGGGATTTGGGGGTCCCACGGCCCCTCCGGTGACCCTCACCAGCTGGATGATGTTGGAGACGCTGAGCCAGTTGGCTTGCTTGATGTTGTCACCCCCCTCCACCAGTCCCTCGTAGCCCTGTGGAGAAGAGGGGAGAGGAGGTGAGGGGTAACTTGGCACAAGGGGGGTGGATCCCCAACCCGTGATGGGGAGTAGGGGGGTACCCCAACCTCATAGATGAGGAACACCTTGGCTCCCACGTATATCCCCATGCGGGTGACGGCGCGGACGGCAGCATTCATCCCTGGAAAAGTGAGATGTGAGAGAGGTGTGCCCGTGGGATCCTGCCCCCCACCGGGAATAGGATCCTACAGGTGACCCTGAGGTGTCCCCTTCAGTGGGGGGACTCTATAAGACCCTGTGCCCCGCAGGGGATGGGATCTTACAGGTGACCTCGAGGTGCCCCCTTGAGTTTGGGACCCTCTGCCCCACAGGGGACCGGATCCTATAGGTGACCCCGAGGAGTCCCCTCGAGTGGGCGGGACCCACGTGGGCTGAGACCGGCAAAACTCAGCGCACGGGTGGGCGCTGCGCACGAACTCGCCGGGAGCCCAGCCGCTAATGCGGGGAGAGGGACACTCCCCGCTCCGCGGGGCTCCC
>WEIV01029926.1:798044-815414 GCA_013390005.1 Calyptomena viridis | reverse complement strand
GGTGACGGGGCGCTGGGTGATGTCCCGCGTGTCCCGCAGCCCCGCTCGCCTTCGTCATGGTGCAGCAGACCCGCGTCTTCAAAGGGAATTCCATGTTCTGGGGGAACGCCAGCCTGGACGGGCGGCTCAGTCACGTCCTGGAGGGGCTCAATGTCACCCAGGTGCTCCCGCTGGAGCCTCCGGACGCCTGGGCCCGGCGACAGGAGGACGTGGCCACCTACCTGCTCAACTTCAGCGGGCTGGTGAAGCTCTTCAACAAGGAGAGACCCCTCAACTGTGAGTGGTACCCGGGGGGCACAATGGTGGGTCCCGCTGGGGCAGGGGAGCCCCTCCTGCGCTGCCAGGGAGAGGTGGGCACGGGGATGGGGACACGGCCATGTGCAAAACCTCCCTGTGGGCAAAGGGAGTCCTGGGGAGCTGGGGATTTCTTATCCAGAGCCCGCCCTGGGAATGGGGTGATGCTCAACCTGCTGTTGCCCCTCGGGAGAAGGATGGGATGATAAGGTGTAGGCACCCTGCCTGCTCCCTCCCTGCATCCCACCTGCACCCTGCCTGTATCCCACCTGTATCTTGCCTTCACCCTGCCTGCATCCTGCCTTCTTTCTACCTGCTCTCTGCTTGCATCCCACCTGCTCCCTGCCTGCATCCTGCCTTCTCATTGCCTGCATCCCGTCTGCACCCACCTGCATCCCTGCCTGCATCCCACAGCCTTGTGGGAGCCATGGGATGCTGCCGGCGAGGGTTTCTCACTCCTGCACCACTCCACGAGCTGTTTCCTTTGCCGCTTCTGCCAGGGTTGTGCTTCACCTTCCTTTTCTTCCTTACCCCCAAACCTGGCCTTCCCCAGCTCCACATTTCTGCCCCTTGGGGAGCCCTGTGTCACCTCGGGGTCTCTGGTGTGTCCCCCTGCTCCCTGGAGAACATCCCTCTGTGAGAGGGCTGAGAGCCTCCAAGCCCAAAACCTCCCACCTCTGTAAAACTGGATCAGTGCTGTTCGGAGATAAGGGAGGGAAAATAATCCCAGCCTCTGGAAAAGCCGCTGGAAAAGCAGAGCTGGGGGTGTGCTGGGTGGGCTGAGGCTGTTTGGTGCTGAGGGTGGGAGCGTGGTGACCCCGTGCCCTCCCTGTGCCCCACAGACACCCAGAGCCTGTGCTGCCACCTCGGCTGCCGCCTCTTCCCCAACGGCACATCCCACAGTTTCTACGAGGTGACCCTCAACAGGACGGCATTCCTGAGCTTCCACGTCCCCACCGCCACCTGGCAGCGGCGCTGGCCCGGCGAGCACCCGGTGGCCGCCTTTGCCGAGGTGGAGCTGATGAAATACCCCGTAACCACCCAGGACCTCCAGCACTTCCTCAACACCACCTGTGTCAGCATCCTGCGGGCCCAGGGCGCCGCGACGGGTCCGTGACGGGGCTGGGGACGGGGACAGGGACACGGTGACCCCAGAGGTCACCTCGGTCCCTCTCGGCTCTTGCAGGGCGACGCAGCGGCCGGTCCCGCGCTCCGCTGGTGCTGGGCCTGATCCTGGGGGCCCTCTCCTTGCTGGGAATGGCTGTGGGAATCTTCTTGTGCACGGGAGGGAGCTGCTGATGGAGCCGTGGCACCTCGTGGACACAAGGGAGGGACCGTCATCGCCCCTGTGGATCCATCGCCACCCCGTGGAGGGAGGGGACAGACACATCATCTCCCCAGGGAGGCAGGGGATGGATCTATCAGCTCCCCATGGATCCAGCATCTCGCTGTTGAGTTGGAGGATGGATCCGTCATCTCCCTGTGGATCCTTTGTTGCGCCGAGGAGGGAGGGGATGGACCCATCATCACCCTGTGGAGGCAGGGGATGGATCTATTATCTCCCCATGGACCAATCATCACCCTGTGGAGGCAGGGGATGGATTTATCATTCCCTTGTGGAGGCAGAGGATGGATCCATCATCACCCTGTGAATCCATCGACTAAGTTGGTCCCCCCACAAGGGATGCGTGTCTCCAGTGTCACAGGCTTTGCTCCAAAGGGACACTGGTGGCTTCCCTGCCCTGTCCCCATGCTGGGGTGGCACAACGTGCTGAGATTCCACACAGAAACACGCTTGGCACAGATGGAAAAAATGGGGAAGAGGGGTGTGTGGGGGTAAAAGCAGCATGAGAAACAGCCAAGGAATGGTTAAAAGGCTGGTGTTAAATCCTCACTTATCCCTGTTCAGTGGGGATGGAGGGAGGATGTGACACCCTGTGTAATAAAAACACCCACCAGCTCCCACAACACCTTTGGTTGCTCTCATTCCCCCCAGCAGCACCAGTGGGGGGCTGTGGATCCATCATGGATCCATCACGGGTGCCAGCCTGTGCCTGACCCTGGGCCATGCATTGAGTTTTCCAGGCCTTTGAAAAAAGGCTGGAACCTTCCCCCAGCTTTGGTTTGACTCAGTTAAGTCATTTTCTCAATGTTTTTCATTCCCTCTCTCAGTGTGAGACACCAAGGCCAAGCACAGAGGTCTGTGAGGGGACAGTTTTCCTTTTCCACAATCCCAATTCCAGCTAAAAACTCCTCTTTGACTGTTTAAGCTTTGGTTATCTTGCTAATAAATAAATTCTTGGCCGCGTTTCCCTTTCACCCAAAGGAAGAGTTTGAGCTCTCCTGCTCATCTCCAGCAGGAGCTGCCTGGGGACACTGACAGAGGGGACACCACAGGAGAGAGGAGCTTTCCTGGATTAACTTCCAGCTCTTTCCTTTCTAAACACCCTGCGAGCAAGAAAGGGGAGGATGGGGGAAGATGGGAAAAGAGGTGTGGGACAGAAGGGATAGGAAGACGACCTTGGGGGTTATTCTCAAGCAGGGATGGAGGAGGAGGTCTCCAAAGGCCACATCTCATCACCCTGGCCCTCGGCCACCCCTGGAGCAGCCCCTGCCTCCCCCCAGGCTCCTGGGCAGGGGCCGGGGTGTTCCCCACCCTTCGGCGGCTCCGAGAGGCCGGAGAATCCAAAACAACAAGGCTGAGGCACATGGACGTCATTGCTGGGCCCTCAGAGCAGCACCCTTGGCAGGAGCTGAGCACTGTGTGTCCCTGCCACGGGCATCCAGGGCCACACATGGAGGATTTGCTCCCTGGGAACCCCTTCCAGCAGGGAAAAATGGCTGCGTTCCTGGCTCTGCTTTGAGTGTCCCACTTGAGGCATCTCTGCTGCCTGCACATCTTGCACCGTGGTCCCCAAGACCCAGAGGGATTCTCCTTCCCAGTGCCCTCTCCCTAGGCTCCAGCTCCTTGCTCTGGCTGGGATGGTAGGGCGTGGATCCTGTGGGATCCCCATGGCTGTGATGGAGCCATTGGATACGGGCCGGCAGCAGGGATGGCACTCAGGGCTGGGGAAACCAGGGAGGTCTGGAACAACGAGGCTTGTTTTGCTTTTTGCTTCTGAAATGCGTCATCTTTTGGACACACAAGGAAGCCTCCACTTGGAGCAGCTCTGGAAAAGCTTTTTATCCTGCTCTATCCTCCCCTGTGTGTGTCAGTCGTAGCAGGAGAAACTTCCAGAACGGAGCTGACTCCGCTCCTGATCCTGAGTTCCCTCAAGGGCAGCACCTGGCAGGGGGGAACCCCAAAACTGCAGGACCTCAGGAAACATCCTCATCTCTATCCATGTCCATGGGGAACACATCCTAACCTTCCACCCCGGCCCTGGTGGTGACCAGCACTGGGACATGGTGGCCAACAGCAGAGGGGTTGTGGTGGCAGCATCCACCCCCACCTCCAAAATTTCACCTCCTCATCCCAAACCCTCCAGTTTGTAGCCCCAAAATTTCTCATCCTCACCCCAAAACTTCCAACTGTCACCAAGGGCGTGGCACACTGGGGGCGTGTGGCTTGGTCATCCCAGAACTGGGAGCTGGGCTCCTGTTCCATCGCTATTCCGATACGGACCAGCTCCCTGGCAGCTGCATGCCCATCCTTTCCCAAATTGGGCCATTCTTCCACCTTGGATCACAGCTTGGGACGGGTGCTAATGCATCCTCGTCAGCAGAGGGGTGTTTTGCATTTGCTCCTTGTGGTTTTTTTGGGGTCTGGTTTGTCCTGCAGGGACAAACAAAGGGCAGCTTTATCCAGCCCCCGGAGTGAACCATCTCAGTTTTCCACAGGGATTGCTGGGCAAGGCTCTGTTTTCCACGCATGGTTTCCGTCACCCCACTCCGCTATCGCTGCCTTGGATAAGGGCTAAGATAAGACGCCCAGGCCTTGATCCTTGATCCCTGCTCAAGTGACATCATGCCCATGTGCCAGGAACCAGCTTTTCCCTTCATCCCCATCCCACGGGGCACTTGGATGGGGTGGGAAAGTCTGCTACATTCCCTTTTGGACACCAGCTCCCTCTGCAAGGTTGGCGTATCCCTCCGTGTCCTTCAGGAGCCTCTGGGAGGAAGGGCTGGATGGATCCAAGAGCTGCCCAAATCCACAGTGAAGGGCTCCTGTGCCTGCTGGGAAGGGGAAAACAGTGGGGCTGATGGGATCCATCTGGAAGGGAGAAGGGATTATCCTGTAAACACGTTTTACGCACTCGGAGCCGGTGCTGGTGTCATTGTGGCTTTTCGGGACTAAACAAACTCCATCCATCCAAATTCCTGGAGGTTCCAGTGTCACAGCCCCAGATGTTTGAATTCCTGGCTTTGGGATACCCTTGTTAACCTGGGGGCTGCACTGGGGTGAGGGGATCCGCTGGTTTTGGGGTGGCACAGTTTGGGGCTGGAGGCTGTTTGGGATCAGCTTTCCAGCAGCCTCCTGCTCCCACATGGAAGTGAGCAGCTCCCTGGAAATACCTCAGAGAGGAGGAAAAGGCTGTGCTGTCCAGTCCCTCCTGGCAGGGCGGATGGTGCCCATCTCTGCCCTCTTCCCTTCCTGCTCAATTCCCGCAGGAAACAGGAGGGGAAAGCTGGCTGCTGGCCAGGAGCAGGAATCCATGGCAGCCGGGATTCCTTCGCCCTGCCCCCACGGGCTGTTCCCTCCCTGGGCATTCCAGTGGCAGGGGAGCTGGGATGGGAGCTGCTAGCTGGGAATCACATTCAGGATTCCAGTGAGGGATCGTTGCTTCACCTTCCCTTCCCAGCTGGAGGCTCCCATGGCAATCCCAAGTGTCCTCAGAGCTGGGTTCTCCCGGCCCCAGCTCCCTTTCCCTCCTTCCTGCACCATCCGGCTCTGGAGTGGGAAGGTTCGGAAACATGGACTTGAAAAGTCCTAAAATCCCAACATCCAATCTGGGATGGGGAATGTGTCTTTAGGAGGAAGGGGATGGAAAAGTGGATCACTCCCTTTATCAACCTGCTATGGAATCCTCATCCCATCTGCTCCTTCTCCTCTCCTAGGACAGGAAGGATCCATCCGAAGGGTGGGAACACGGCTGATGGGAGGTGATGACACACAGCTCCTGGAGGTGATGAAAACCGTTCCCTTCAGGAATAAATCAGGATCCCATTTCAGCCAGGCCTTCCCAAAGCAGCAGGGAAATGTGTTCCAAGGACAAGTGTTTCCCTAGGAGAACTCTGAACCCTCACAATCCTCACCTTTACAAGGATTTAGGGAAACGAAGGGGGTTTATTTGATCCAATTTGGGAACAGTGTTGCTTAGAAGGGGCTGGAAATCCAGACTCTTCCCAGCTTGGAGATTCCCACTGTCAGGATCCTTGTTTGGTCCCAGACCAAGGTGGGAACACCTAAACCCCCTGGGAAGCATTTATATGGATAAAGCATCCAGAAACCATGTGCAAGCACTGCTGTTCCTGCTGGGAAAAAGCATGGAAGTCCTGGAAGCTTTGTCTGGAGGTGGGAAAGGCGGAGGCCGCCGGCTCCACACACATCCCACATGGGGAAGAAAGGATGGAAGGAAGCAGGGCTGCCTGGCTGGAATTTGGGGCTATTTTTCCTGTTTTCCTCCTCCCTGCTGTACAAGCCTGGGCTCTGCAGCCATTGTTGTGCTCTCCGAGGAGTCCAGGCCCACAATGCCATAAAAACAAACCACAGGAAGGAAAGGGATTAGCAGGGAAAGGAAAAGCAGCAGCGGGAACAGGGAGTCAGGTCCAAAATAAACCCACTGGGGGTGCAGGTAGGAAAGGTTCCACCTTCTCCTGGGGGAGGTTGGGACTTTGGGGTGAAATCCCAGGGTTTTGGGTTTGTTGCTACAGGGTTGCAAGGGGCTGGAATAACAGGAATCGGCCCCATGCACAGGGATGTGGGAAGGGATTTCTTTGAAAGCTGAGATTTCCTTAAAATTTGACCAAGGGGGGAGTGGGGCAGCACCTGGAAAAGGCATTAGTGGGCACAGGGAGCAGCCTCAGCTGGGATTAACAGTTTATCCTTAGGGATTTTGAGGATGACTGGCAGTGAGACCAGGGGTTTGGCATTCCAGGTCTGTCCCAGCTGTTCCCTGAGCCCCTGCTGTGCTCTGCCAAGGCAAATGGACAAAGGATCCAACAGGAAAACTTCCCGGTGCCGCTGCTTCCCCTGCGTCAGCTCCCGCTGGATTGGGATGGGGCTGGATCAAGGGCAGCAGGGACACAGGGGCTGGGCCTGAGCTGTTCCCACCTCGTGGAGCTGCTTCCAGCTCTCAGTGAAGGAATAAACCCAAAATAAAACGACCTGGAGTCTCCACCTGCTGCTCCCCAGGATACAGTTCCCTGTAGGCGAAGCAGATCCCATCCACTTCCCAAAAAAAGGGAAGGAGGTGTAAGGCAGCAGCTGGAGGATTCCACTTTACAGCCCCCCGGAGCCCTGAGGGAACTGGAAGGAGGGTGGAGCCAGGTGGGGATTGGGATCTTCTCCCACTTAACAAGGACAGGAAAAGAGGAAACAGCCTCAAGTTGCTCCAGGGGACGTTTAGATTGGATATGAGGGAAAATTCCTTCCCTAAAAATGCAGCCAGACACTGGAACAGGCTGCCCAGGGCAGTGGGGGAGTTGTCATCCCTGAGGGATTTCACACATGTGGCACTTTGGGGACATGGGGCAGTGGTGGCCTTGGCACTGCTGGGGGATGGTTGGACTTCACGGTCTCAGGAGGCTTTTCCAACCTAAATAATTCCCTGATTTCTCTTGTTTCCTGCAAAGAGGGAAGCACAGGCCTGGCTGGCCCAGGGGAGGGGCTGTGGAAACACATCACCAGGGAGGTTTTGCCATTCCAATCAAACACACACTTTATTTCTGTGCCATCAGTCTCTCCCGTCCTCACGGAGGACAGAGCACAGGAGGGGGAGCTTTTCCAGACAACTGGGGGAGCAATGAGGGCCAAGGCCATTCCCAAATCCCACTGTGACCCAGGAGCTGGGCACAGCTGGAGCAACTTCCAATTTCAAGCCACGCATTGACTTTTGGGACAACAGGAATACTTGGTATTTAAGAAAAGACTCTTTTCCCTCCTTTTCCAAGCATTTGTGGGACCTAACACAGCCCAATCCATTCCCAACAGCACCAATACTCCTGCCCCAAAAACACAGACTCTGAACCAACACCACACTCTGGCCTCCAAGGACAAGGGGAGGAAGGGCTGGGATGAAAAATCCCACCCCAAAACAACAGTATTTTGGAAGAAATGGACACAAAGGACATAAAAACCAGGAGCAGCTCTGAAAATATGTTGAGATGGTCAAGAAAAGTCACATCAAAATATATTTAAAAACCAGAAATTCCAATCTGCGTGGAATTTAAAACTCCTTTCTCCACCTAGTTATTCCTGCTCAAGGAATCTCTGTTGTTCCAGGACGTGGAACATGATAGGCAGCACCAGTGATGTCCTGAAAAAGTATTTCCCCCAACTCTGAGCACTTCCATCATTTAGAAATTACAAATGAGCTAAACCTCAACCCTCATCCCCCCCCTCCCTCTTTTCCATTCTACAGTGGGCAGGAGAAAAAGACCACGACCAAATCTGACTTTGCTTTTCCAGGGAAGTCCAATTTTTCCACACATCAATATCCCTGCAATCCATTGTACACCTTCTGCACTGGTCCTTGCTTCAGCAACTCTTTGAGACCTGCAAGGGAAAGGACATTGTCACTGCACAGGGCACAGAAAGGCGGGATGAATTCCCAAATCCTGAAATCCCACTCCACCATTATGGCAAGGAACTGCCGGTTCCAGGACCTGCCAGGATCAAAATTCTTACCAGAACAGGCTAAAGGAGTGAGTCAGCCCTAAATCCATAAAAACTCATCTCCTGGGGTCTGCAGGACAGGGAAGGACTGGCAGGTTTCCACTGCTGCTTAAAGGGCGAGTCCACGCAGAGCAGAGTGGGAAGAATGGATGTGTCACACTGTTTTTCCAGGGATTAAGAAGGGAGTCCCCTGTCACTCAGTGCCCTGGGGACTTTAAGGGCACAGCACAGACCAGCATCAAACCCCACTGAGGGCAAGGAGGGGCTGCCAGGACCCAAAACACAGGGAAACTCCCCATTCTGGGGGTAACTCTCAAATAACCTTCACTAAAGGACAGGAGGGGTTGGAGTGTGTCCTGGGAAGGGAACGGAGCTGGGGAAGGGGCTGGAGCCCCAGGAGCAGCTGAGGGAGCTGGGGGCGCTCAGCCTGGAGAAAAGGAGGCTCAGGGGGGACCTGGAATTCTCTGCAACTCCCTGACAGGAGGGGGGAGCCGGGGGGGGGCGGGCTCTGCTCCCAGGGAGGGCTAGGGGAGGGTCAGGTTGGACATCACTAATTAAACCAACCAATTTACCTGTACAGAAGGAAATTCCAACATTTCAGGCATGCAAATCCTTCAGAAAATCCTGCTAAAAGACAGCCTGTCTCCCTGCAGGCCTTGTCCTGTTTGTCTACCCTTAAATCTCTTTGGCCATCCTTTATAATCAGTGATCTGATTCCTAAGGCTCACAGTGACTCTTAAAATACTGGAAAACTGGCCTGGAAGTAGTAACTGGAATCAAGAGGGCTCTCTGCCAGGTGAGAACAATTCCTGCTGCTGGGCAGAGACTCCTGAACTCTCTCCAGAAACAGCAGGACAAAGTGAATCCCCATCCAGGAGCTGCTCGCTAGTCGGGAGAGGTCATTTTCCAGGGGAGTGCAGGGCAAGTTCACTTCCCCTCTGCATCCAAAGGATGCTCCAAATCACTTCCTGCCTGGTGGGCAAGAGGATGTGGCTCTTGGATGTGTGGTTCTTGGAAAGAAAGGCTGTAGCTGGAGAAAGGTGTGCTCCAGGAACAGCAAAAAAGATGGGATTAGCACCATTCTTGCACCTTGTTTCCTGCTCCCCAGAACACCTCGGGATATTTCAACACGTATCCAAGGTTCAACAGGGAATTCCAATGAGGAATGTGGTGCCACTACACTTCAGGCATTTTTTGCTGGAGCCTCAAGTCAATTTTTGCTTTGAAATTTTGCTGGTATCAGCAAGAAGTGACAGGTTACAGCAGAGAGAGGCAGCTCTGATCCATCCCCACTGGCAGGAAAGAAAGGATTATTCCCCCTATTCAAAGCTCTGGCTCTCTGAGCCAGAGTATCTTCTGAGAGCCCCAGGAGCTGGACATATGGTTAGGAGATAAGAAATTAGGATTGTAGCCAACAATAAGGAAAAAAAAGGATGTGTAACACTGAACCTCTGCCACACAACAGGAATTGACCTATTCCCTCATAAAACTCCTCCAGTCCCTGGATGTTTGGAAATATCTACACACAGGAAGGCATTTGACTGCCTACCCAGTCACCTTCCCCTGGGAAACGTGGAATTGCTTTAGGAGGGGCAGAAACACCCTGTGCCTGAACTCACTGATGGCAGCACCATCATCTCCCTGTTCCCTGATATCCATAAAGGTGTGGGAGCAAATGTCAAAACCACGGAGGTTTCTGTCACTGCTCCTTGCCCAGCCCCTTCCAAAGTGCCAAGAGCAACAGCTGGGATAACCTCACATCTGTTTCAGAGGTGCTGTTAGGGCTAGAAACTTCCAGAAGGGAAGCAGGGCCTGGAATGAGACTTCACAGCGACTGTGCCCAGGGAGACACCCTTGGAATAAACTGGGATCACCCCGAGCACAGCCCAGGGGCACAGACCTCCCAGTCCAACCACAGAACATCTGGAGCTGCAGCTGCCAACTGGGCTGCCCATGGCAACTGGCACAGGGCTGGGAAAAGCCCACCCAGGGCTTGGCTTCCCTCAATAAATTCGAGGAGTCCAGGAAAGCCACTAAAAAAGCACCTTCGGAAGAAGCCCTGGAAGAAGTTCTGGGAATGGGCATTTCCTGAGGAGCTGCACTGGTACATGCCAGGAACACCTCTGCCCCATGGCAGAGGACAAGGCCCTTGACGCAGAGCAGAACCGGCCACGGAGGCTCCTGGAGCAGAGAATTCCCAGCTGGGAGAACAGGGAATCCTGTCAACGTTAGGAGTTCTCCATGGTTCAAGTTTCCCTTGGAGCAGTGAAGCTGAGCAGATCTCTCCTACTGGGAGCAGGAAAGAGAAACATTCTCCTGAACATTCCTGATCCTCGTCAGCAGAAAGAGTTCCACAAGTCTTGCCTCCAAGAAAGGGCTGGAAAACCCTTCTGTGATCCCATTCCAGCAGATGCTGAGCCCAGACAGATGGCCAGCTCCAAAACAAACCACCTGCAAACTTGCCAAGTGCTGCATTCCAGCAGCAGGAGCACATCCCAACCTCCTCTGGCTCCCTGCAGCAGCAGCAGCCAAACTTCCTTGCTTCCCAGGGAAATGGGAGTTATCACAGGGCATCAGCCAATGCGATACAAGGGGCACAGGGACAGGAGATCCTGAGTGCTCCAGGCCCTGGATCAGCTGTGCCAGGTTCTTTCCAGCTTTGGTGGGCTTGGAACACTCACCTTCCCGCTGCTCCGGTATCAACTGCTCCTTGGGAAACTCCACATCAAAGGTGATTATTAGTGAGCCTTTGATATTGTTGTTATCAAAGTTTGGAAGACCTTCTCCCTTCTTCCACAGTTTGGCGCCGGGTTTTGTGATTTTATCCCGAGCAACATGAACCTGGAGGGAAAAGGAATTTTAGCACATTGTTAGTGTTGCAAGATCAGAATCCCACAATCAAGGAGGTTGGAAAAGATCTCCAGGATTGAGTCCAATCCCCACCTTGTCAACTAGACCAGAGCACTGAGTGCCATGTCCTGTCTTTCCTTGGACACCTCCAGGGATGGTGATTCCAACACCTCCCTGGGCAGCCCCTGTTGTGTGTGTGTATCCCAATAATCCAATGCCCTTTCCAAACCACTGGAAAGCTCCAACTGATACTGATCCTTTGCCAAAACCTGTGACATCAATAGGTCCAGGCAGTTTTCCTGCAGGACATGTGCCAGAACTGGGACAGCCAGGAAGTGAAACCCACACTTGGAGAGCTTGTTTTGGCTCCATGGGAATCAGTCTGGAAGGCTCTGGCAGAGGGAATACTGGCTCCAACCAGATCCTGAGAAAGCACAGGAGACCTGCAGGTGAATTTGGGTTTTCCACAGCACCTTGGGCCTCACCTTGTGCCCATCCAAGTGGGCAATGTCCATCTCAAAGCCTGTAAGTGCCTCGACCAGTGAGATCGTGACGTTGGTGTACAAGTCATCTCCTCTCCTTTCAAACACTGGGTGCCTGTGGAAATAAGAGACATTAAACTTTTCTCCTTCCCCAGAGGGGAAACAGGTCCTTCAGCTTCTTCCCTTCTGTTTGGGAGCTTGGAGAACTCACAAATAGGAAGGGAAGTGAGGAATGAGTCAAATTTAGCCTCATTTTCCTGTGCAAGTGAAGCACTGCTAAATGCCCTTTCTATTTCTAGGGCACTGAGGTGTGGCAAGAACTCCTGACTCACACAACAATTTTCTTACTAGTGGATTTCCTTACAATGAGATAATGCATTTGTGGAAAAAGGAGACATTTCATGTGAATCACACACGGTGAATTCAAGCCCCCCAAAATGAAGATGCTTTGATAATCCCACTTTTAACTGTGGCAAATCCAGCACCACCAGGGTTCAACTTCCTGCACAGCCTGAGTGCCAGGGCTGGGCCAACATGCGGAAGGGCAAGCTCAGAGTAGGCTGTGCCTTTATAGTCACCAGGAGGAGTCTAACTAGGCAGGGACTTACTTGAGAACTTTTATTCGGAAGCGCAAATCTCCTGGCTCCCCATCCACGTGGGGTTCCCCTGGGAGGGAGAAAGAATGAAAGGAGACACTTAGGAACAAGTGCAGAAACAAGCAGGAGAGCAAATACAGGCTTGCAACTCACGTTTTAAAAGGAAAAACCCAACTAGCTGACCTTGACATCACTAATACCGTGGTTAAACATATCCTGAAGAGCTTAGTGTTCCCAAGGTCACATCTCTGCATGTCAGTGATGTCCTTTACTCACTGAAGGGCTCCCTCTCCTTGGCCAGGGGGGATTCCCTCACATCTCAAGCCTGGAACAGATGCTGCTGCCCCAGTGTTATCAGTGCTGTTACCAGTGTAGTGCTGGTTTTGGGCACGGCCCCACTCCCGGCAAAGGGATGCTCCTGGATTCCAGCACATGCACAAGACAGAGCACTTCCAACTCCTCCTAAAGTGGGGCTTGGACACTCCCAGTGCCATGGAGAACAGCCCTGCCTCATGGAAAAGGAGCAGGCCAGAGCTGAGCACACACATACCTTCCCCAATGAAGGGATATTCCATGCCATCCCTCACCCCGGGCTCGATCTCCACTTCCAGCGTCCGCTCCTCATTCACAAGCCTGGAAATGGGAAGAGCAAGCCAGCACTCAGTTTTCAGCTTTATTCCAGCTTTGTTCCAGCTTTCCATTTGTGCTGTGGGTTAATGGGAACACGCTCCAGGCTCACAGGTACTCGTGCCTTGCCCACATCTAAAACTGGAGGGGCAGTGCTGCCTTTTTTAAGGCAAAGTTAAAAGCTCCTAAAGGCAGGGGCAGCATTCCATACCCAGCTGTTCCCAGCTGGAAACTGCGTGCTTCCCCACATTTGGATTTAGTCGTGCAACTCCCACTGTAGTGTGACTGTGCAAGGAATAAAAGGCTGCAAAAGGAATTCCCCAGTTCCTGCTGGGAACACAGGCGCTTTCCCCCACCTAGCGGTCGGTTTGGGAATAAACATCCCGATGTAAAACCACGGGATTTAGGATTCTGTGGAGCAGCGGGGAGCATCCAACTCACTTGACGTTGGGACACTCGTCACAAACGACCTCCTGAGTCATCTGGAAGCGCCCAGGTCCCAGCTGGGTGGTTCTCATCTCCTGCCGGCAGTTGCATTTCCTTTTGCCAGGAGCCTGTCTGGCCACTGGCTTGTTCCTGACAACCTGCAGGGAAGAGGGACACCTTGATTCCAGCATTCCTGGCTCTCCACGAGGGCCTGGATTTCTCCAACAGCCTGAGCACAAAATGGTTTGGCTTGGAAGGGATCTTGAAGGGCATCTAATTCCAAGCCACTGCCCCCATGG
Source organism: Calyptomena viridis (assembly GCA_013390005.1). Taxonomy (NCBI): domain Eukaryota; kingdom Metazoa; phylum Chordata; class Aves; order Passeriformes; family Eurylaimidae; genus Calyptomena; species Calyptomena viridis. The sequence goes on along the minus strand of WEIV01029926.1, from coordinate 802,003 downwards.
CCTCAGGAAAACATCCCAAAGTTTTCACCTTTTCGCCCCTTTCACCCTTCAAAATAAATAACAGACAAACTCTCTGTTGCCATTTCCTTTCCTTTTCCTGCACAGCTTTCCACACAGGAAAGGGAACACTGGGATGCAACCCTTCCCACTTTGGTTGTGACACTCACACAAAGAGAATAGCAATTTTCACATCCTTTTCCCCAATTATAGAATCCAAAAACTTGCAGTGACACGTTTGGCCACAACATAGAGCAGGAAAACCCTCACTGGGGTTTTGAAAGAATTGAACACCCTCCACTGCCAGACACTGGGAAAAGGAGCATCTATTTGAGCTCTGTTTTGTGGGATAAGATATTCCCAGCACTGGTCAGGCACCTCAAACCTGGGAACACTCTGGAAAAGTCGAGAGACAAGTGAACTTACTTCTACAAAGTTCCCTGAATACACCTCCTCCAGTGTGACCTCCAGGTCCACAATGATGTCACTTCCTCTGGGAATGTTCCTGTCCTGCTGCCGAGGGTTCCCTCCAAACATGAATCCAAAGTCCCCAAAAAAGCTGGAGCAAAGCACATTCATTAGTTCCATAAAGAATCCTGGGTGAACGCTTCAATCCCTCTAAAGAACAGTCTCCTCCCAAGTCCTAAAGCTCCAGAGGAAATCCAGGAACCTCCAGGACATGAGGTAAAGCCTTCAAACAAAGCAGTGACTCTGGGAGAGTTTTCTGGATGAAAGGAAACAGGTTTTGGAGCAGGAACACCTCCAAATGTGAGCAGGGCCCTAGGGAAGCTCTCTCTGTTCTGCATTGCTGCTCAGCTGCCACTACCCCGGCATTACACGAGAATTATTCAGGAATTATTTCAGGAAATTTATGCCTGGCTGATCCAAAGGGGCAGAAAATCAGGTGCAGGTGCCTTTGGATTTTAGTGCTCCAGGTTCTCCAGGTGCTGTTAGAGTCCCCACAGCAATACTTTACAGGAGAAGTGTCCCCAAAGTGCACAGATGACGTGCCAGCAGCTTCAACCTCCATCACTGCCAGGGAATTGGGACAATTCCCACAGGTTTAATGCACCTAAAAATCCTCCACAGGGGCAAGAGGTGTCCATGTGGGAAGTCACCACTGGTTCCTGCTTGCTGGTGCCCAACAGAACTGAGCATTTCCCGTGGGATAACCACTGGAAATGCTATTCCTTGGCCATTATCCTCCAATTCCCAGTTCTCAGTGCACACCAGTGACTCTGCCCTGGGTTAAAACCACGGCAAAGAGGTGCTTGAGCATCCCAAAAATGAGAGCAGCAGCTCAAAAACCTCCTTACTGGGAGAAGATGTCTCCGTGGGAGCTCTGGTGCCCATCCTTCAGTCCCTCCTCACCGTAGGCATCGTACTGCTTCCTCTTCTCCTCATCTGACAGCACCTGGAAAAGGGATGGAAGCAGGAAAGCAGCTCAGGGGGGTTGTTTAACAAGGCTCTGAAGGCCACCAGCAGGACTTTGTGTGACAGGACTTTGAAGGCTGGAAAGCATCAGTTTGAATTCTGAAGTTTTGAGTTTTGCTCCTTCCTGCCCCAGAGATCCAGAAGTCTCCGGTCACTTTTAGTCTTCCTTCCCATTCCTCCTGTGTTGATCCTATGTGGGAAGGTCAGAGTTGCCAGGTGAGCTTCCAGAAGGCTGGAGAGGAGTGGGAAGAGCTGGAGAAGTGGCTTAACCAGGAAAATCAGCCTGAAATTTGGGGTTGCCCAGAGAAGCTGTGGCGCCCCCATCCCTGGAAGTGTTCAAGGCCAGGCTGGATGGGGCTTGGATGGAAGGTGTCCCTGCCCATGGAATGAGATGGGCTTTAAGCTCCTTCCCAGCCCAAAGCATTCTGGAATTCTCTGAAATTCCAACCTATGATAAAAAGCCAGCAGTAGCTTCACTAGTTTCACGCAGCAGGTGAGAGTTAAATTCTCCCATTGTCACTTGAGATTCCCATGGAAACTCCTCCCAAATCCATCCTGAGACTAATGACTATAGGTAGAAGAGTCCCAGCTCCCTCTCATGGGATCAGTCTCCTTCCTAATTGAAAGAATTCCCTTCAGACCAGCCAGCTCTGGGCTGGAATCACTGAGGCACTTCAAACACTGAGCAGCTTCATTAACCTCCATTCCCCACAATTTTTTTGGGGAAAGCTTTGCCATAATCAACTACCCAAACCCTTGGCACTGCTGCTGCCAACAGGGACTTTATGGAGAGGAAAATCCTGGTTTAGGTGCTGAGGGACATAAAAATCCTGGCTCTAATTTGCCCCAAACCATCAAACCTGTGTCTCAGAGCTGATTTAGCAGCAGGTTTTCCAAGGTGTCCTGGCTAAGGAAGGATACAAAGACCTTCCAGGGCATCAAAACCTTCTTCCAAACTTGTTTTTAGGATACTGGATTTCTGATTTGATTTTACAAACATTTCCCTCCCCCAGTATTTTAAATAGGAAGAATAATCTCAGCTGCTGACAAGGACTTAAATAAAGTGGGATTCAGGGAAGAGATGGAGAAATCCTTTCCATGCCTCCAGTGCCATCCAATGAGACAAGATCCCAGCTCACAGCTCCACATGAAGTGGAAACATTGCTAGGAATTTTGGCTGATGGAATTCTGCAACACCATCCTCCCCAGGGTCTCTCTGCTCCATGGGGAACAACAGGAGCAGCTGGAATCCAACAGTGACAGAAGAAGGACAAAAAGGACAGAAAACATGGAAGAAACAGGTCCTACCCTGCCCAAATTCCAGGGAAAGCAGGCTTTGACTTTAAACCTCTGGGCAATAAACTAATCCAGATGGGATTTATTTAGTGCACTGTGCTACTGATGTCAGGGATCATTCCCATGCTACAAGATTATCATGGAAACAGCAGGAATCCTCCTGCATAAGTGACCCACAATTGATTTTTCCCAATGAATTCCTTCTGAGCCAAGCCCAGCACTTTTTATCTCCCATCAGCTCAGACTAATCCCAGCCAGGCCCTACACACCTCTGTCCCACTGCAACACTTGGAGCTGCTGCTCCTTTATTTCTCCCTGGAGGAGCTGGGAATAAATTCCAAAGAACTTGGACTTGGTGCCTTGGCTTTTTCCTGGCTGAGGGAGCTGAAGTGTTGAAATGTTCTCTGGAATAAGCAGCTCCCTGAGCAGCCTCTGTCCCTTTGGTTTTTATTGGGAGAGTGTCTGAGATTCTATGTAGTAATAGGGGAAGGATGGAATTCCATGCAGGAACAGGAGGAGGACAGGAATTGATGGGGAGGGGAAGATGAAAGGGCAGGAATTTGATATAATTGTGGAAGGTGTGTCCATGGTATGGAATGAAATGAGCTTTAAGGTCCCTTCCCACCCAAACCATTCCATGATTCCATGACAATAAAAGGTGTAGGGTGGAATTCAATATATACTGACAGGGAAGGCATGGAATTTACCACGGAAACAGCAGGAGGATGGTCCCAGCCTTCCCATTCCCTACCTTCCCTTTTTCAGTGTTACAGGAGTGTCCCTGGCCAAGCCCCACGAGCCCCATCCACCCTTCCCAGCCCAGGGAGACATTCCTGGCTCCTGGTCTTACCTCGTAGGCAGCGCCCAGATCCTGGAATTTCTCCTGTGCCCGGGGGTCGTCGGGATTCCTGTCGGGATGGAGCTGCAGAGCCAGTTTGCGATAGGCCTTCTTGATGTCCTTGATGGAGGCGCCCCGGGACACTCCCAGGATCTTGTAGAAATCCCTCCTGGGGATGGGGGAGAGGGGAATGTGAGAGGGGGATGAGAGGAAGTGAAGGGAAGGAATGGGACAGGGGGATGGAGTGGTAGAGGGGAATGGGAGTGGGAGAGGTTTGAGGGGAAGGGGATGATGGGAATGGGGTGAGGGAATGGGATAAGGGGAACGAGATGAGGGGATGGGATGAGGGGAATGGGGTCAGGGGATGGGATGATGAGAACAGGATGAGGGGAAT
>WEIV01029926.1:769763-797661 GCA_013390005.1 Calyptomena viridis | reverse complement strand
CTCCTCGGGCCCGACCCGCAGCGCCGCCTCCGCTGGGCCGAGACGGAGGCGGCCTGTGCCTGCCCCGAGGAGCTGGAGCGGGAGCGGAGCAAGGCGAGAGCCCAGAGAGCGGGGGGAGCCCAGGCCGGCCCAAGGGGGAGCCCAGCCCCGGCCCAAGGGGGAGCCCAGCCCCGGCCCAAGGGGGAGCCCAGCCCCGGCCTAAGGGGGAGCCCAGCCCGGTCTGACTCCAGTCTCTCCCGGTTTTCCCAGCTGTCCGTGGACACGCTGCAGTTCCTGCTCTTCCTGTACATCCAGCAGCTGCACAAGGTGTCCCTGCGGAGGTCCCTGCTCGGGGACGAGTGGCCCAGCCCCAGGACCACGTCTCCCAGCCTGCCTGGAAAATCAGCCGGCGGGAATAAGGTACTGTGGGATTGTCCACGTGCAGGAGCTTCTTCCGTGTGGGGAATTGCCTTGGACGTGGTTGGGAAGGGGCTGGATTGTTCCTGTGGCAAAGATCCAAGTGCAGACTTCCTATTCCGCAGTAAATGAGGGAAAGTTGGTGTGATCTCTGCACTTTATCAAAAGCTTTTCCAAAAGCTTTTTTTTCAAAAAACTTTATCAAAAGGCTTTCCAGGGGTCCAACTGAAAATTCCCTGTGAGTCTTGGGAATTCTCCTTTTAAGAAGCAATAGCCTCTTTACCTTTTCCATTATCCAAGCAGGAAGCTTTTCTGCATGTTCAGAGTTCCTTTCCCTTGATCCAGTGGGAATATTGGATCTCTGGCTTCAAGCTCTGTGTTGGAGGGGGGAGTCCATTGTTTAGCTGGAGATCAACCACATGGGAATGCTGTTTCCCAGATATTTGGGAAGGAGTGGGTTGGATGTGTCCTGTGGGTGGGTGAGTTACAACTGGGTTCCCTGTAGGAGGCCAGCTGCAAACCTCTGGAATTCTGGCATGGATGTGCTGCTGTGAGCTGGTGGAAGGTAGTTGCGACAAGCTGGAATCACTGAAAAGAGGAGTTGGGCATCTTTATCCTGAAATATTGAACAAGTGAGGGCAGGGTGTGATCACAGCCCTGTTCCTTCAGCAAAGGTTATGCCAGAATTCCAGTCTCCTGCTTTTTTCCGGGCTGTATCATTTTGGGATTTGAAGTAATGATTCTTTTGGAGGCTGTTTGGTTTATTGGAGAAAGGACCCTCTGCTTTTTATCCTGGAAAGTGGGGCTTTTATCCTGAAATCCTGGCCAGAGGTCTGGCACAGCTGCAGGGATTTTCCAATGGAGCAGCTCCAAGACCTTGCCTATCAGTTTGGGATTTGCTTCCTCCCTTCCTGCCTGGATTTGGGTGGGATTGGAGGAGAGCCTGTTGCTGCTCCCTAGAAAGAAATATTTGCTACTTGAGTTAGAATAAAATGGCTTTTTGAAAAAATTTTGTGGGAATTCCATGCTCTGGAATAGCGGAGCAGCAAGAATGAGCATCACGTTTGACACGTTTTTCCTGGAAAACTGGTGGAATTCCAAGCAAGGAGCCAGTGTGGAATGTCCCTGGAGCTCAGAGACCTCACTGCCATGTGTGTTTTCCTGCCCTTCCAGAACTGGAATGACCAGGAGCACCGTGCCTTTGTGCAGAGCCACCTCCTGGATATGCTGGAGCTGCTGCTGGAGCCGGAGCAGCTCTCGGCCTCTTCCCACTCCAGCCCCAGCAGCCTGGTGTCCCGGGAAGCTGTGTGTGCCCTCAGCTTCCTGCTCGAGGGCTCCGTGGGCAATTCCAGGATGGTGCTCCCGCTCCACGAGCTGGCCCTGTGGCAGCACTGCCATCCCCACAATGGGTTCTCCGAGGGGGCCGGAGCCTTCTCCCTGCCCCGGCTGGAGAGCTGGCTGCGCTCCTGCCTCACCGCCAATCCCGTAGGAATGAGCGCCTGCCTCAGGGCCGGCAGGAAACTGGCGTGGGCACAGCAAGGTGGGGCCTGAGAAAACTGCCAGGAGTGGGAATGGAGGGGTGTGGAGGAGAGGGGATGTGGGGGGAAATGGACATAGAGGAATATGGGAGGAAATAGAAAGGTAGAAATATGTGGGAATGGAAGAATATGTAGAAAAATGGAAATGGAGGAATGTGGGGGAGAGTGGGAATGGAGGAATGTGTGGGAAAATAGAAATAGAGGAATATGGGGAAAAATGGAAAAGAGGGGAGAGTGGGAATGGAGGGATGGGAGGAGAGTGGATGTAGAGGGATATGTGGGGAAATAGAGAGAAATAGGTGGGAATAGGGGGATATGTGGGAAAAATGGAAATGGAGGGATGGGGGGGAGAGTGGGAATGGAGGGATGTGGGGGGGAGTGGATGTAGAGGAATATGTGGGAAATGGATATAGAGGGATATGTGGGGAAATGGAAAGAGAGAAATAGGTGGGAATAGAGGGATATGTGGGGAAATGGAAAGAGAGAAATAGGTGGGAATAGAGGGATATGTGGGGAAATGGAAAGAGAGAAATAGGTGGGAATAGAGGGATATGTGGGAAAGTGGAAAGAGAGAAATAGGTGGGAATAGAGGGATATGTGGGAAAGTGGAAAGAGAGAAATAGGTGGGAATAGAGGGATATGTGGGAAAGCGGAAAGAGAGGAATAGGTAGGAATAGAAGGATATATGGGAAATGGAAAGAAATAGGTGGGAATAGAGGGATATGTGGGAAAAATGGAGGAATGGGGGGGAGTGGGAATGGAGGAATGGAGGGGGAAGGAATATGTAGGAAAATAGAAATATAGGTGGGAATATAGGGAATATGTGGGAGAATGGAAATAGAGGAATATGTGGGAAAATAGAAATACGTGGGAATATGGGAATGTGTGGAAGAATGGAAATATAGAAGTATGGGAATGATTGGGAAATAGAAACCTGTGGGGAAATTGAAATATATGGAAAAATATGTGGGAAATAGAAATATGTGGGAATATCAAAATATAGAAATATACAAAAATAGAAATATAGAAAATATAGGAAAGGGAATTACTCAATGTTTTGTTTCTCTGGATCCCAGGAGGGGCAGTGGATTAGGGAGAGCAGGGAAGAGCTCAAGGATTGTGCTCTAGAGGGAGCATTTCCCTCTTTTAAACCACACAGTTCCTGCTTAAACCTTGGCCTCAGGATCTTCCTGCCAAGCCAAGTCTTGTGTTTGAGAACAGACTTCTGGAAGTGGAGATGCCTCGCTCCGGGCTGGCTGGAGCTTGTGTTCAATAACCCTAAAGTGGTTCTGCACTTCCAGTGTCTCCCAATTTCTCCAGTTTCCAAGTGCTACATGCCACTGAGCTGCCCAGCAGGGATTGGGGGTGGTGGGAAATACCATCCCTGAAGTTTGGGCTGCTCATTTCCCTGAGGGAATGCTGGGCAGTGAAGTTCTGTGAACTTTTGCAGTTGAAGGCACAACCAGGAGAGCCAAGGTTGCCTGCAGTGCCCGGGTGGTGCCCGAGGTGGCTCCCATGGTGATCCTGAGCCAGGTGTACAAGCAGACCTTGGCCAAGAGCTCCGAGACCTTGGTGGGAGCTCACGTGAGGATCCATCGGTGCAACGAGTCCTTCATCTACCTCCTGTCCCCTCTCCGGTGAGTTTGGCTTCTCCTGGGACATGGCTGGAGGCTTGGATGGCCACAGGCATTCTGGGGGCATCAGGGAGAGGGTCTTGCCCCTCTGCTCAGACCTGGAGTGTTGGGTCCAGTTCTGGATCCTCGGAACAAGGAGAGGGTCCAGTTGAGGCCACAGAGATGATGGAGGGACTGGAGCATCTCTGAGGAGGAGACTGGGGGAACTGGGCGCGAGTGGTTTGGGGGAGAGAAAGCTGAGAGGGGATCTCGCCAATCCATGCCCATATCTCACCGATCCCTGCCAATATCAATCCATGCCAATATCTCATTGTTCCATGCTAACATCTCATTGTTCCATACAAATATCAATCCAGGCAAATATCAGTCCATACAAATATCTCATCAATCCATGCAAGTATCTCATTGATCCATACAAATATCAATCCATGCAAGGATCTGATTGATCCGTAGAAATATCTCATCAATCCCTGCAAATATCGATCCATACAAATATCAATCCATACAAATGTCTCATTGATCCATACAAATATCAATCCATACAAAAATATCCATACAAATACTTAATCTGAGTGTGGATCTCTCCCCAATCCATAAATATCTCATTGATCCATACAAGTATCTCAAATGTCCATACAAACACTCATCTGAGAGGGGATCCCATCAATAAATCCCTCCAAGGATGGTGCCACACCCTTCCCAGTGGTTCCCAGGGAGCAATGGCCATAAACTTAACCACAAGAAGTTCCACCTCAACATGAGGAAGAACTTCTTTCCCTCGATGGTGGCAGGGAAAGTGTGGCATCTCCCTCTCTGGAGCCATTCCTGTGTCACCAGCTGACCCTGCCTCGGCAAGGGGGTTGGGCTGGCTGATTTCCAGAGGTCCCTCCCTGCCCTCACAGCTCTGTGGTGCTTTGGCAGGTCTGTGACCATCGAGAAGTGCCAGAACAGCACCTTTGTCCTGGGCCCCGTGGGGACGTTGGTGCACGTGCACGGCTGCGACGGCGTCAAGGTCATCGTGGTTTGCCATCGCTTGGCCCTTTCCTCCACCACCGGCTGTACTTTCTACACCCTCACACCTACCCAGCCCCTCATCCTCTCGGGCAACCAGGCAGCCAGCTTTGCCCCTTTCCACACCCATTATCCCATGCTGGAAGACCACATGGCCCAGGTGGGCTTGGCCACCCTGCCCAACCACTGGGACAGCCCCATGCTGGTGTGTGGGGACAGCGGGGCTGCCGACGCCTTCCGCCTCCTGCCCCCCTCGGACTTTTACCCCTTTGTGATTCCCTTTGAGATGGAAGGGGACACCACGGAGACGCCGGGGGGGCTCCCCCAGCCGTACCAGGAGGTGCTGAGCCGGCGGCAGCAGAAGGTGCAGCTGTGGCAGCGCATGGTGAAGGAGGCAGGGCTGAGCAAGTGAGTGCTGGGCCAGCTGATGTGCTTCCCCAAAAATGCTTTCAGCATGGCATGGGTTGGGTTGGGTGAGCCATGTCCTGCAGGCCTGTTCTGGAGTGTTAGGAATTGGCAATCCCAGGATCCTGGTTGGTCAAGTGAGGAGAGTGACGCTTGCAGTTATAGCTCCGAGTCATTGAATCCCAGAATGGTTTGGGTTGGAAGGGACCTTAAAAATCCAGCAAGATTCCACCCCCCTGCCATGGGCAGAGACATCTTCCACTATCCCAGGTTGCTCCAAGCCCTGTCTGACCTGGCCTTGGACACTTCCAGGGATGGGGCAGCCACAACTTTTCCAAGCCTGTGCCAGGGCGTCCGCACCCTCACAGGGAAGAATTTATTCCCAATATCCCATCTAACCCTACCCTCTGTCAATGGGAAGCATTTCTCCTTGTCCTGTCCCTCCAGGCCCTTGTCCCAAGTCCCTCTCCAGCTCTCCTGGAGCCCCTTTAGGCTCTGGAAGGGGCTCTAAGATCTCTCTGGATCCTTCCCTTCTCCAGGTGAACACCCCCAGCTCTCCCAGCCTGTCTCCAGAGCAGAGGGGCTCCAGCCCTTGGAGCATCTCCAAAGCCTCCTCAGACTTGGTCCAGCAGTTCCACATCCTTGTTATTTTGAGCACCCCAGAGCTGGAGGCAGCTCTGCAGTGGGATCTCACCAGGTGGAGTAAAGGGGGAGAATCCCCTCCCTCATCTCTGCTCACACTGCTCTGAACGAGGTGCTTTCTCCTTGTTACATTTTCCCAGCTTGTGGGAAAGCATTCCTAGACACTGCCAGGACTGGATGTGTGCCCTGAACCACAGCTCCTCCCAGGACTGGCCTGTAGCTCCCTGGGGTCCCTCCTAGCCCCACCCTTTCCCTTGGGATTGAAGCTTTACATGACTCCTGTCCCTTGCTGAGGTGAGCTGGGAATGTGCATGATCACCCCAGGGACAGGAGCTTGGAGCTCTGGAGTACATTCCATGGGATCCTCTGCCCAGCTTCCTTGGCAAGCACATTCCTGGGATAGAAACCCCATTTCAAACATCCATTTGGAAAGACTTGAGGACAGGTTTTGTTCCTTAAGGTGTGGAGATTTTCTTCCTGTTCCATGCTCAGTCGGTGACAGGGTGTAACTGGGTGATAGCAGTTATCTAGGAGGGGCTTATCACGTGGGAAACATGGAATAGGGAAGCATCCCTTTGAGGGAAACTGTCAACACTCCCCCCTTGTACCAATCCTGAGGAGTTCTGGCCCATTTGAAGCTTCCTTGTTTTGGAGGAGCTCCCTCTGCTTCCCGTGTTCCTTTCTGAAATCCAGGTGCTCTGTGCTGAGCGTGGGATGAGCAGTTTGAAAGAGACTGGGAGAGAGAAAGGATTCCGGGGCAGGATTTTGCTCCAGGAAGAGGATGGCAGAGCAGTTGTGACCCAGAGGTGGGGACAGAGATGTGAAAACCTTCAAAACTCCCAGCCCTGAGTCATCAAGAGCAACAGGGAAGAGGCTGGAGTCATCCAGTGTTGCCATCAGCCTCATCCAAGGTGCTTCCCACTCCAGCTGTTGTCCTCCCGGGGCTGCTGCTTCCCAGCCCAGGGGTTTGGGAAGCTGTTTGGCCTGCCAGAACCTTCCTGTTAAAGAAATGTGAGGAAATAGGGATGATGTGCTTAGATTTGCCATCCCGCGGTCGCAGGAGGCAAGAGCTCTCTTCTGGAGTGGCTTGTTCCATAAAAAAAGGGAAAAACTGTGGCAAATTTAGAAGCTTGTTGAAAAGAAACTGGGCAGCTGACAGTGGAAGATGTCTCTTGTCTCCTGCAGGCAGGGAAACAACTTGAGAGACAAGTAGGAAACAGGATATCAGGCTTGTAGAGAGAAAAAAGCCTCCGCGCTTGAGCAGGGAGGTGAAAGGGAATGTTAGAAATAAGAAGACATCTTTCAAGAAGTTGAAGTTGTCTGAATGAGGAAAGTGGGGCAAAAAAAGAATGTAAATCCTGCCAGGCTGAAAGTAAAACCCCCATAAGACAGGAGCAGTAAGACAGCTTGAGGAGCAACTTGCAAAAAAGCATAAAATCCTGTTTATTCATTTTCCGAGCGTATCAGACAGAAAGTCTTTCAGGGTCAGTAGCAGATCAAGGTAGAGAAAAAGCACTTGTGGGAGATAAATCCGTAAGGGAAGAAAGAAGTGGCTGCCTTTGTGTTTGCTGGGGAGGAATTTGGGTTAGTTTCTGTCCCAGAGCTCTGCTTTTTGGGGAATGGCTCAAATGGAATCTGTACAAAGAGGAGCTTTTGACTTGGAAAAAGTGGGGTGGGTACATGGGGCAAAGGGAGACAAAAAGGAATAGAATTACAGAGTGGGCTGGGTTGCAAGGAACCTTAAAAATCCAACCAGGTTCCACATTCCTGCCATGGGCAGGGACACCTTCCACTATCCCAGGCTGCTCCAACCTGGCCTTGGACACTTCTAGGGATGGGGCAGCCACAGCTTGTCTGGGCAACCTGTGCTAGGGCCTCCCCACCCTCACAGAGAAGGATTTCTTCCCAATATCCCACCTAACTGCTCTCTGGCAGTGGGAAGCATTGCCCCTTGTCCTGTCACTCCAGGCTCTTGGAAATAGTCCCTCTCCATCTTTCCTGTCATTCCATTCAGGTACTTGAATTCCATCAATTAGGGCATCCCAAAACTTCTCCAGGCTAACCAATCCCAATTATCTTAGCCTTTTCTCATAGTAGGGGAGCCCCATCCCTCTGATCATCTTTCTGGCCTCCTCTGGAGCTGATTTCCTGCTTTTCCCAGTAGAGGATGGGATTAGCCCATCAAATTAGGAACAGGTTCAAAGCAAACAAATCTCCAGAATATTGAAAAATGTCCATGTCCTTCAGAAAGGAATTGTCTAAACTCATAGAAAAAGTCCAGCAGGAGCTGCTGAACACCTATGTCACCTTTGGCTTAAGAAATTCCAGAGGTGAGCTGATCCAGAGGGCTGGGATGCTGTTCTGGAGATGCTCTTGGGCATCAGGGAGCCTGAGCAGAGTAGAACACCCTGTTACTGCTGGCCTTCAAAACCACCCCAAAACTTCATTGCCAGCAACAGGAATTATCTGAGGAATATCCATAGCTGCAATTTTTCCCTGTTCTCCATCCTCTCTCACCCAGGTGTTGGCAGAACAGAATTTTGAGTCCTTAGTGCTTGAACACTGGTTGCTAATGTTGGTTTTCTCCCTTTTCAGACAGTTTTTAGTCTGTGCTCTGAGAGGGAAGTGGAGGCAGGCCTGTGGAGCAGGGAGGTTGTGCTGGTGGGATGGGGAAGTCTGCGGCTTCTCCCACTCCACCAAGTCCTGCCTTTGGGCTTCACCACCATCACATTCCCTTGGTAACAACCTCCTCTCCCTGCTCCAAGAGCCAAGCCTGGCTCTTCCTTTTATATCCAGAGGCCAGTTTGGGGAGTGAAGGTGAGGTAAACATAACCCCCTAAATAAATGTGGGTTTTTTCATGCTTCCCTGCTGCTCTTTTGGTTTCAGGGAGCAGAGAAAACAGTTCCAGATGTTGGTGGAGAACAAGTTCTACGAGTGGCTGGTTCAGACGGGGAACCGGCAGCAGCTGGACAGCCTGGTCCCTCCCCATGGAGGCTCCAAGCAGGCAGCAGGATAACTCCACATTCCCAAGCAAAAGAGGGAAGGAAAGGTGAGCAAAAGGCCTGTCCCTCTTCATTCTTCCCCACCTCCAAGAACGTAGTGTTTGTGTGCACAGCCAAGGCAGAAGTAAGAAAAGCAGGAGGCTGTTCAGGGAATGTTGTCCCGAGGGAAGCATGTGGGTTTAGTTGTTATTTTGCTGTCAAAACCTCTTTTCCATGGAAATCTGTGTCCTCAGCACGTGCCTTGTTAAGTTTGATTTGTTGGAGACAAATCAAGGCACGTGGGCACAGAATGTGATATAAAATATCGTATGGAATATCTGCCCTTTCAAAGGAACTGGGTGGTGGTGTCTTTTTACCCATCTCACCTTTGCTAAAGAGAATTGAGTGAGATTTTGGGATAATTCTTACAATGACACTTTGGATAATTCTTTATAGTGTTTCTTCCCGAGTAGGAGTAGTTTAGGAGCTGGAGATGTGTCCTTATTGTGCTTTTCTGCCATGGCATGTTTCAAACCATTAAAAAGTTGGTGTATTTTTTCTTTAGTGTTTGAATTTCTTTTTCTTTGCTGGTGTTGGGAGTAAAATCTGCTCCTTTTTTTTTTTTTTTTTTTTTTTTGTTCCAGAACTCTGGGAACAGGCAGGGACACCCTCAACCCAGTTCTCACTAAGACTTTGTGGCCATCCTGCCTGGACCCTCTGGATCTGACATCCAGCCTTGGACTGTGGCTGCTTTAGGATTCCTGATCACTGCTGCCTTCCTGGGAATGTGCTGTAGTTATCCTGTTGGGAACTGTATTTCATGGTACAAACCAGCTGCACTGGTTTTATAAATGTGAAAAGAAGTGTTTGATATTTTTTTTTAATTAATGAAATCCGACAGGGTTTTTTTAATATGAAGATGGCACTTAAACAATGGGATTTTTATTGAATGAACTTTTGTATATGGTTGCATTGTTTTGACAATAAACCAGAGTTCTTGGATAAACCTGGCACCTATCTTAGGGAAAGGGTGTTACTTGTACAATGGGTGTTAGAGGGACACAACCCCTTTAATCTTAATGAAATGTGAACCAGTTAGGGGGAGGAAAATCCCAATTTCTGAAGAGTGAAGGCTGCCCTGGCACAGGGATTTAATACAAACACTGTTCCTGCCTCTCATATTTCTCATAAAAAATATCAGCTTGACTAAGCACTATTCTCCTGTGCTGGTGGGACCTGTTAGAGGAGATCTGCTCATAACTGGGCACCTAAATAAACTTGGAAAACAGGGAAAGGCATCACATGGATGAGTGGAAGCAGCAGCTTGGGGAGAACTCTCCAAGCTGAGAGTCAGAGGAAGGCACAGTGCTGTGTGTGCACAGCTTCAGAATCCTTCTGCAGGTCTCCCTTGGCTCCTGAACAGGCAGGTGAGCTGAGTTTATTATATTTATTATATTATCTGAGGTGGATTTATTGGATTTAACCACCGAAGTGACCACCCCTGTTGACAGAACCTGGCTGGTGCTTGAACCCTGATCTTCATAAACCAGCATCTGGGTTAAAAAAGAAAGAAATCCAAGTGAGAGCAGCAGCAGTGGGTGGCTGGGGGCACCTAAAGTGGGAAGAGATGCTGCTGGTGGGCATGTGTGCCCCGGGCTCTCAGATTTAGCAGAGCTGCTGTTGCGAGAGTGCTTGTCCTGACAGATTTCAAAGAGGGGCTGCGTGTTTCGGGCACTGCTGTGCCAAATTTGTGTCCCTTTGTCTCCCTAAGCCTTTGGGCTGGGGCTCTGAATAGCTGCAGAGGTGGATTTTCATAATGCCCTGGCTGGGGGCGGGGGGGTAAGCCAGCTTCCACACCCGGAGCGTGGCCGGGGGAAAATGCCTTTGCTCCAACCCCGGGTGCTGGGCTGAGACTTTGGAGCTGGGCTTGGGACGCTGGGAGACACAACCAGGAATGTGGGCATCGTTCTTGGCTGTGTGATGTGTGGAATCACTTGTTCTGGGGGGTGTGGCCACACATCCTTCTTTCCTTCTGTTGGGAGCAGTGTGGATCGAGCTGAGGGTGTCCTGGGAAAACCTGCAGCCTGTGCTGCACAGAGAGCTTTCCACAGGCCTGTGGTGGGTGCCCCAAGCACGTCTTTGTTATTCCTTAACTGCATCTTTTGCTGCATGCAACATTCCCTGAGAAATGTTGCGTCCCCTCCTTACAAACAGGGGTGGTCTCTTCGATCCAACGAGGATCCCTTCTCCTTTAACAAGCTTGGAAAAGAGGGAGCAGCCAAATTGCCCCCCTTCCTCCCGGCCTTGGCAGGGCCTGTGTGTTTTGAGTGCGTTTGGCAGAGTTTTGGTGTTCTGACTCAGCAAATGGTAACAAAGGGAGGATGGCGAAGCCTTCCTTTATTCCATAATCCTGTTTGCTTTTCTGGAAATCGGCTATAGCCTCAGAATCACTGACTCAATTTTTGGATCCCATTCTCATGACAAAGCGGCTGTCTGGTTTAAAACAAGCCCATTATAAAAAGGGCACCTCGGATCCTGGCTGTTTGTAACAGCTTCGGACGTTCCTCCGGCACAGGGGAGCTTGGCTGGAGCGGAAAATGTCCAGAGCTGGAACCAAGGTAAGGTGATTTGCAATGCATTCATGATTTTGGCTAAAAGCTCAGGATTTACCAGGGGTAAGTTGTGGAGAAACTTTTTTTTCTTTGCTCTGCTGGCAGCTTCCCCCTCTGGCAGCGTGTGGGCAAGAGGAGAAGCCTCAAATCCCTCCTCACGTGGAGGGGAGCCCCTCCCAAGTCTTTTCCCAGATTTTGGCTGGTTTCTCTAGGTGTGGCTCTGCCAGAGGATGGAGTTGAGCACAGTGGCTGGGGAGGGGGCGTTTCAAAATGGTTTTGAATCACCAGGACCTGGTTTGTAAATCGAGGGTGGGGGGTGCCGTGTCCGCCGGGAATGGGATGAGCTGGGTGTGCAGAGTGGAGTCTCATGGAAGGCTTCCTTGGGACAACCTGACTCCCAACACCATTGGCAGCTCCCACATCCCCTTTTCCATAGCGGAGTGACAGAAAGACTCCTGAACGACAACCACAGCGCCAAAGGAAGCTGCATTCCATGAGGGACACGAACTGCCCTCGGGATTGGGTGGAATCGCCAGGGATGAATTTAAACTGGAGAAGGAGATGGATCAGGAAGCTCAGCTTCAGCTGGAGTGGTGTGTGGGATGGGGATGCAGCTCTGGTGCTGTGCTCCTCAGGCTTGAGTTTAGCAGAGCTGAGCTGGTTGGTCACACAGACCTTGTTGCAGGGGTGGGACCGGGCAGGGAAAAGCAGCTGGGAAAGGAAAGGAGGGCGAGAACCTTGGAATGGTGGCCGGTTTCCGCTGTGGAATGTCAAACACCTGTGGGCAGAGGCCCCTCTGAGTTTTGCTTGTGGATTGGATCCCTTTTAGCCTGTGGAGGCTGTGGAGGGGTTGGGAGCAGAAAGAGTTTGGAGGCACCGGGAGATGCCGTGGAAGATCTGGATTTGGTCTCAGCTTCTCCGCGCTCCATCCGGCTCTGACCTTGGCACAAGGGTTGGCTGTGAGTCTGTAGACCCCAGAATGTGCTGGTGGCTCTCAGGGGTACAATCTTTCTGTGCCTGTGCCTAAAAAAAGTGCTGGGGAATTATAACTGATCCACCCTTGAGTCTCCTGTCCTTTGAGCACCTTTGTCCCTCCAAGTGTCCTCAGGGAATCCATGGATTCTGTGCTGCTGAGGCACAGCAGGATGTCCAGGAGGAGTTGTGTCGTAGTTATCTGTGCCCTGCTCTTGTTTAGCACATTCCAGGGAGAAGAAAAGGACAAAGGAGGGAATTAAACTCCTTTTCTCACAACGATCCACCCTGGGAAGGGGTCACTGCTAACAGGGAAGGCAGTGGGCACTACTGGAGGTTTTTTATGGATTTCCTTCTAACTGAGCTGCTGTTGGGAAGTAATATGTGATAACTGAGGTGAGGTGGAGTCAAGGGAGCGAGAGTTTTATGGTCCTGTAAGGAAGATCTACTTTGGCAAATCTCTTCCCTGCCAGATAAGCCCCCAAAAGGCAAGATTTGGGCAGGGAGAGGTTAAATGTAAGCAGAGCACTTGAGGGTTTTCCTGAAGGAAGGTGATTTCCCTGGGAGTGAGATGCAATGGAAACAAACCCGGAACTTTCTAGAATTGGAATCTCTAGTTCTGTCATTATTCTATGGGTGAAAGCATCAACCTGCTCCATTTGTCCTTGAATCCATGGACAAAAGCTGGGAAGAGAAGGTCTGAAATGAGTTGAGAGTGTGTGTGAAGGGCTGTGGTGGAGAAGGATGTGCAGGATCCCTCCTCTCCTAAGTGTTTCCGGGATAAACCAAGGAGCAGCACTTTGGTTGGTCCCAGCTCTGTGGGAAAGGCCGTACCCTTAATGTGCTCTTGGAAAATGCCCTCCTGGAAACACCTTACCAAGGTTAGGTTTGGTAGTGTCAGTTGGGTGGGGAAGGAACACCATCGAATCCCAAAATGGTTTGGGTTGGAAGGGACCTTAAAGACCATCCAGTGCCACCCCCTGCCGTGGGCAGGGACACCTTCCACTATCCCAGATTGCTCCAAGCCCTGTCCAACATGGCCTGGAACTCTTCCAGGGATCCTTCTGCCTGGACACCAGACCAGTGGTCTAAAGAACTCATCAGCCATTCCAATGGAGGATAGTGGCTGAGCTGGGAAGAGATTAATCCCTGCAGATTCTATTCCTTGGCCACTGGCTTCAGGAAGAGGTTGACTGGTGGTGGGTGATGCCAAACCTCATCTAACAGGGCTTTTTGTGGCCTCTGGACCATGCTGGACAGTTCAGGTGATACCTCTGGAGACAAAGATCCAGGAGCAGGATCTGGAAAATGGCTGTGGAGTGTGGCTGGGAAGGCCTGGCCAGCAGGGTGGGAAAACAGGAATTGGGCATTTCAGTGCACACCTTTCCCAGCCTTTACTCCCTGCTGGAAAGGTCATAGTGATTCCCAGCTCTCCCTTGAATGAAAGTGGGAAGAGCTTCAGGAGGGAGATGGGGACAGGTTATTTTGTCCCATTCGTGATGGGAGACCAGCCCTTGAAATTAAGAGGAAAATGTGAGGGAAAATAACATTATCCCAACAAATGTCCACTAACAGTCCACAAACCCAGTATTCTGGCATGAACAGTCCAGCTCCCCAGATGCCTGATCAGGCTGGTGGGACACACTGACCTGTAGGAATACTGTGGATAACTTAATTTTTAACACAAAATGAATGATGAAAAATAAAAAGTGAGTTGTCCTAGATTTGGGTTGAAACCATGGCAATGAATGATGTTTTTAACAGCAGGGATGTCATCAGTAGCCAAAGCACCCCAGGTAAAGTACAGCCAGCCAGAAGCAAAAAAAAAACCCCAAAATCATGAATCTTAATAAAGATAATAATCTTAATAAAGATTCTCCAAAGCTGTGGAAAAACCCTGGGGAAAACGGATTGGGGAATACTATATGGTGTCATGAGCAAGCAAAGGATGTATCAGGATAGATGGGATGGCTTGGGAACCCTTTTTGAGAAGAGCAGCTCTTGATGAGTAATTGCCACCTGGTGGGATCTAAAAATGGGGTTGGAGAAAGGGCTGGGCTGGTCTAGGGTGTGTCAGTATTCCATGAAGGAAAAAATGGTGGATGAGTGTGATGCCTTGGCCAAGAGGAATGGGATTTGCTCATCAGCTCTGGAGATCATTTCAAAACAGGTTGTGATCAAGTAGGGCTAAAATGTCCCAAAGCAAAGTGCTTTGGGGTCAGCAAGTCTTGAGGAAAAAAATGTGATAGATTGGGAATTTGTTGGATGTTTCGTGAACTTGCAGCACCAAAGCAGAACAAGCCAACTGCAAATATGATCTTTGGATATCCCCAAAACTGCTACCTGCATGTCCATGGAATGCTCCTGTAGTTTCTCTTGGCACAGGCAAAGCTGAGGTGATGTCCAGCCTTTGGCAGTGAGTTTTGGGAAAGCGGATTGTGAGTTGTTAGAGCAGGAACAAAGACAATGAGTTGGAAGACATGACCTGGGAGGAAAGGATTGCCCCTTTTTCCAGCCTTAATGGAATAATTAAGGCTGGAAAAGCCCTCTAAGGTCATCAAGTCCAACCATTAACCCAGTGCTGCCAGGGCCACCATTAACCCATGTCCCCAGAAATGCTGCTTTGTCCAGTCCATTGACTCCTCATGGCTCCCTTGGCCATAATTTAGTAACTCCAGATCTAGAGAAGGTGGGAAGGAATTGCTTTAATAGTATTTTGCTGGAAAGAGGACGGGAACTTCAGCAAAGGAACATTGGGTTGTGCTGGGAAGGGCGGGACATTGGTGGCAGTTGGAGCCGATGGGGCCAGGGTGGTGAACCAACTGCAGCTGGTGCTGCTTGAGGCTTTGTGATGCCAAGGGCTGTGATTTCAGATATCCCACTCCATGACGTGGCTGGAATATGGCCGCTGGGATGAGGAACCTCCCTGCTTCCCTTCCTCTGCTTGTTCCAGGTCACCTTCTATGAAGACAAGAACTTCCTCGGCCGTTACTACGAGTGTGACAGCGACTGCCCCGACTTCCACAACTACCTGAGCCGCTGCAACTCCATCCGTGTGGATGGAGGCACCTGGGTGGCCTATGAGAGGCCGAACTATTCCGGGAATATGTACGTGCTGACGCACGGGGAATATCCCGATTACCACCACTGGATGGGCCTCAACGACCGCCTCGGCTCCTGCAAGTACATCCAGATAGTGAGTGTCGTCTCTTCCCGAGGGATATTTTAATTGGCTCCTCACCAGAGGGGTTCCCGTGCATGTGGGTGGCTCCTGTGTTCCTGGGGATCCATGATTTCTCCTACAGTGCTGCTCTGGGAATGGCCAAGTGGTTGGTGAGGGGAGGAGGTAAATCTTTCCCAGCAGATCCCTTTGAGTGCGGAGGGGTTTCCATAGGAACAGCAGTGTAGTTTCATGGGTGTGTTCCTTTAGGGAATTTGGTGTCTGGGCAGGTTGCTCCAAGGTTTGCCTCTTCCCTTTTCCCTGCTCTGCTGCCAACTGATGCAACTGATAGTGGGCTCGAACCTGTGCAAGTGGGATGTAGATTTTGCAGGAGCACTTGGAATGAGGGGCAGTTTGTTCTCTAGCAAACCAAGACTCCTTTCTGATACAGGGAACTAAATCTCAGTGTCACCAAACCCTCTGGGCATGGAGAGAGCAGCCCCAGGAGTGGCAGGGATGCCTGGAGCAGCCTGGTGTCTCCTGGTTTTAGGAGAGCACGGGGTGATATGTAACTCCCCACTGCAGCACAGGAATTGTGCTCATCCCCTCTGAAATGATGGTGGGGAAAAAGGAACAGGGGGAATAATCCTTTTGGAAAACCTCTGGGGAGAAACACCCTCTAAAACTGGGAGTGTGGATGGGGTGTGAGTTGGTGCTGCTGCTGAGGTTTAGCCAGTGAGACAGACACTGGTGATCTGTGTGGAGCTGACTTGGAGCACAGCCGTGCAATTCCCACTGCATGGGCAGGTCCCACGGCTGAGGAGGGATTTTACTTTTCTCTCTGGGTCTCTAACACCCCTCTGAGCCTGTTCTAGGTCTAAATTCCTTTGCACGGGGTGGGGAGAGTTTGCAAGTCCCTTCGGAGCACTGCTCTGGCATGTGGGAGATGTAACACAACTTCCCTCCCCGGGATGAAATGTGGAAGCCTTATCCTGCATATCCACCTGGCACCTGGGATATCTCCTGCCCTGGGGGAGACCCTGAGACCCCGGCAAGCAGAGAGCGGGTTGGGGAGGTGGGGGAAGGGGGTGTCCAGGAGCTGCGGATTAAAAGCTGCCGCGGTGCCTTCGGGCGAGGCAGTGCTTCAAATCCCGGTGGGAAACACCCGCCCTGCTGCCACAGAGCCCTGCTGGGATCAGCAGCTCGTTAAACTCCTCGCTGCTGGAGGAGCGGGATGGAGGGGCTGTGTCTCTCTGGATGCTCCCACGGAGCGGCTGAAGGGTTCCAGCCTGACCGGGATAGCTCACCTGGCCTTATCCCTGCCCTCCTCCCCATGGAGCCGGGGCTGTCGCGGGCTTTGAGCTGGAGCTGCTTTAACTTGCTGCTCCTATACTCTCTTTGCACGTCAAAATTGACCCCAGCTGCCTCCCTGCTGTGCTTTTGGGGTGTGACATGAGCTGTTGAGCCCTGTCCTGATGTGCTGGGGGGTGGTTTGGACCTGATTTGAGCCTGATTGTGTCCCAGCTCTGCTCCCATGGGCTGGTGACCATCAGAGCCAAGACATGCCACTGCCTCCCTCCATACTTTGCCATCAGGTTGCTCCAGAGAAGCTGTGGCTGCCCCATCTCTGGAAGTGTCCAAGGCCAGGTTGGAGCAACCTGGGATAGTGGAAGGTGTCCCTGCCCATGGCAGGGGGTAGAACTGGATGAGCTTTAAGGTCCCTTCCAGCCCAAACCAGTCTGTGATTCCATGACTGGGTCCATCCTGGTTATCCCAGCCCTGACAGCCTGGAGAGAGCCAAGTTTCTTGATGATCTTTCCATCCCTTCCAACCCAAACCATTCCACTCTTCCATGACTTTCTCTCCCTTTTTTTCTAGCCAAGTGGAGGGCGGGGCCACATCCAGGTGTTCGAGAAGGGCGATTTTGGCGGGCAGATGTTCGAAGCCACCGAAGACTGCCCGTCTGTCATGGAGGAGTGGCACATGCGGGAGGTTCACGCCTGCAGGGTGCTGGAGGGCGTCTGGGTTTTCTACGAGCATCCCAACTACCGGGGCCGGCAGTACGTGCTTCCCAAGGGGGAATACCGCAAGCCCGTGGAATGGGGCGCGGCCAGTCCCGCCGTCCAGTCCTTCCGCAGCATCGCCGAGTGAGCCAGCCCCTTGGCGGGGCTGCCAGAAACCCCTAATAAAGCAACTGAGTCGCTCAGCTCCTCCTTGTCCTGCTTATTCCCGGGATCTGCGCGCCAGTTATCCTGCCCTCGGGGAGCTGGGGTGGAGCTGAGCCTTCTCTAAGCAAACACTCACCCTGTGAGCCCCAGCGGGCTCTGTCTCAGCTGTCGCCTCCTTCCCTCCATCCCACTGCTCCTCTCCAGGGAAGAGCCATCCTGAAGCTGGAGCTTGTGCTCCAGCATTTGGCCAGTCCAGTGGAGCAGTGGGACCACACTCCATACTCCAGGTTTTGGTGCTGGTCTGTTGTGTCCCTGAGAAGCCCTTGCTGGCTTTGCCGCTGCTCCACGGTGCCTTGGGAGAAGGGATGAGGTTCCCGTCGGTGCCATGTGGCCCCTGGAGACCCTGAGCCGGCAGCAGATGTCCTGTGACAGGAGGAGTGTGTCCCTCTCCTGATGCAGGGGGCGGTGGGATTGGGAAAAGGTGGAGATGGGAGGCAGCGATTCTAGACGGAGCAGGAGGGGGACAGCCCTAATCCCCATGGGGAAAGCTGGGAATGCCGGCAGCCCATTGTTTCAGACATAGGATGTCCCTTGTAGGTGGGAGACAAGGGGTCCAGCTACTTAAACCGGGGCTGAGCACCACATGGAGCCGGGCAGCTGGAAGCAGGAGAGGGGGCTGGATGTGGGATAGAGGCAAGGAGTGCCTCTGAGCTGCCCGGGGATGGGAGATGGCTGCTGGATGATCCTGAAGGGCAGGAAGAGCTCCCTGGGCACCTGAGGTGTGCAGGGAGCAGAGGGGGCTGCCAGTTAGCCCAGTTTGGCTCCAGGAACATCCCATTTTGCCCAGTGCTGCTGGATGATCAGGCTGGTCCCACGGACAGCCTCCCATCCCGGAATAACGGATGTCTGGGCACTCTCCCTCCTGGAACCCCGGGGACCTGCAGCCTGTTTGCATATGGAGCCCAGGGACTTTGGGATAATGACGCTGGATGTGGAAGTAGAGCCCTTCCAGCCATGCTCCGCAGTGTCTTCCCGGTTGATGTATGAGGTTATTACGGAGCAGGAAGCAGGTTAAGTGGTGCTCTGGGAACGCAGCCGCCGGCAGGGAACGGCAAGGGGCTGCCAAGAGGAGCAGATCCAGCTCCCTGGACTGCCCCCAGCACAAAGGGGGGCTGGAGAGTCACCTTCCTCCTCCTCCTCCCACCCCCCTTCCTCACCCCCTGCCCTATTCCAGCCCTTCCCTGCGTGGTGCATCTTCACCAACTTCCATCTTTCCTGTAACTCCTCTCCATCAGGGATCAGCAGGATGCTGATCAGATGATCCAGTGTTATGGCTGGGTTTCAGTGCATTTTTCCCCAAAATATTTCTCCAGGACCAACCAGTCTCTAACTCCAGCTCCCCTTTTTCCCGTGGCTCCCGGCAGAGCTCTCCAAGCACCTCCAAAGGCAGCAGCTCCAGCACGGCCTGGCTCCTTTTTTTTTTTTTTTTTCCCAGGGAGCCTGTTGCCACC
The DNA here is from genome assembly GCA_013390005.1 of Calyptomena viridis. NCBI lineage: Eukaryota > Metazoa > Chordata > Aves > Passeriformes > Eurylaimidae > Calyptomena > Calyptomena viridis. The sequence goes on along the minus strand of WEIV01029926.1, from coordinate 778,630 downwards.
CCTGTTTTGGATGGAAAATCTCCTGCAGGTAGGTGTGCTGTGCCCAGTGCCTTTCCAACCACTGATTTTGGGGAATGCTCAGCTGGGCAGTGCATTCCCCATCCGACACCCCCTGCAGTGGGATCTGTGGGTACAGTGGGTGGATTTGGGATACATCCACCCTGGAGCCACACCTGGATCCGCTTTGCCCTTAGGGTAATACTTTCCTGTGTCCTTCCCTTTCACTGCTGATCCATACCCACCTCAGGATTAGGATTATCCCAACTCACCCCTGCTCCTCCTCATCCTCTGCGCTCTTGCCCTTGAGTGAACATTGTGTTGTTCCCTCAACATTGGCAAACAACTCGAATAACAATAAAATATTCCACTTGTGTGGGGGTTTGGATTATTGTTTGTTATTTTACTACTATTCCAGGTGACTTTTTCCAGCAGGGGCTCCCTTGCCACTGCAGCACGTGGAGCAGGGTGCCAATGGAGATGAGCGGGGAGCGCAGGCAATCCAAACCCAGCCTTGCTGATGCCGGTTTTTCCTGACAGCTAATTTCCATTTCCCAGTATCAGGGGGTCTGCTCTGGTAATTGGCATGCAGATTGTGTCCTGTTAGGCATGAGCAGAGACTCTGCTGGCTGGAATAAGCCAAGCCCAGGCTGATGGATGGGGTGTAGGGAGGTCATGGCGAGAGAGAATATCCACATGCCCATGCACGCCTGTGAAATTTCCCGTTCCGTGCCCTCCCCCCATCCCTACATTCTTTATCCAGCAAACTCTAATCTATCATATTTCATTGAGACAAATCCTGCTCCGTTTCTCTCTCTTCCCTTTTTTCCCTCTAAGGGAAATGTGATGGAACCTGCTCCTGGGTTTAATGAGGAGATGGTGCAGCGTGGCAGGAATTAAACTGGTTCCATGCTTCATTAGCAGCTGGGGATCATACGGAGCTGGTCCCCATATTAATTACACTTTGGGAATTAATTGCTATAAGGCATTCCTTTCCTCCATCACCTGTAATCCAGTGAGAGGACTTCTGGAAGCAGAGACCACTGGGCAGGTGTCTGTCCCCCCTCCTCAGCCCCTGAGGGACACAGGCTTGGAAATCTTGAAGTCACCTTCATTTCCATCCCCTGGGAGCACAAAGACATGCTGTTATTTTTCCCTCTTTTCCTTCCTGTGCTGCTCTTCTCCAAAATTTTTCTCCAGCTGCTGGGGAGAAGCAGGTCAAGGTGGGGTTGAGGGATGGTGGGAGGTGGCGCTGGGTTGAAGGAGGAAAGAATGTCCCTTTCGAAACTCCATATTTCAAGGGGATCCCAGGACATCCCGGTGGGATGGGAGCTTCCCTTTCTCCTGCTCCCTGACCCATCCTTGCTGGCCCATTTCTTCCCTCCAGCTCTGGAGACAGGTGGGAGAACCTCAATCTGCACCCACAGCACCTCTGCTGCTGAAATCCTCCCAGTTCTCAAAGGAAAATGGTCTCCAGTTTCTTCCTTCCCGTTTCCCACCTTGGATTCAGCCTGATGAAATGCAAAAGCCACTAAAAAGCTCAGAGGGTTCTTTTTGCCAGAGGACAGAAATGATATGCTTGGAAATGAAGAATATTCCTCTGTGTGGATGTGGCACCTTGAGGTGGAGATGTGGCAAAATAGAGCAATTCAAGGCTACTTTGGGAGGATTGAAAGAAAACAATGCTTTCCTAACTCCAAAACTAGTTGGTTTGGGGTTGGGTGAAGAAGGAAGAGAAGTTGTTTAACAGTTTTGCTTAAACTTTCTTGATTTTGGGGCTTGATTTTAGGTTTAACTTTGGGCTTGGGACAGTTGGACTTGATCTTAGAGGGCTGATTCTGTGATTTCATGATGCCATGATTCTATGATTCTGTGATTCTATGATTTCATAATTCTGTGATTCCACAACTCTATGATTTCATGATTCCATGATTCTGTGATTTGTAATTCTATGAGTTCACGGTTCCATGATTTTCTGGTTCTGCGATTCAGGATTCTGTGGTTCTATGATTTGTGAGATTCAGCCACCACCTTACTCCCCACACGGGCAGCCTGAAGGTCCTTCCCAGTGCCTACAGCACCTCCTTTGGTTTTGGCAGTGTGGCCATTCCAGATATCCCGTTTTCCTCTGTTTTATGTACAAACCACCCTGTGCATTCCCAGTTGGCCCCGGCTGAGAGGCAAAGCTTGCACGGAGCAAAGTTTTCAGGATGCTCAGGACAAGCTCCGTCCATCCCACTTTGAGCTTGTGGGAAAAGCCTGGCCCAATTCTGGGCGTGCAGAGCTCTGGAGCTACTTTTTATCTCACACACACTCATGTCCACGGGAGGGAGAGGAAGCACTTCCCAGGGCACCATCCTTCCCTTTGGCAGCGCCCAGCAGAGGGCAGTAGAAGCAAATGGAAGAGACGAGACCTGGCGAGGGATGTGCGAGAGGAGCAGATTGCAGGCCAGAACGGGGCTGTTTTGGTAGGAGTTCAAGTAAAATCATGCTTTCCTAACTCCAAAATTATCCTCCGGCGTTGCACGGAGAAGGAAGAGGAAGTATTTCAAGCTTTTGTTTAAACTTCCTTGATTTTAGGTCAGTTTTTATGAAAGGTCCATGCTCCCTGCGTGCTCCTGCCTGTCTTGACAGGCATTCCCAGCCTGATTTCCTACATATCCAGGTTTGCTCCCCAAGGTTTTCCAGCTTTTTTTGTCGCGAACTGCTTGGAATCACAGAAGGATGTCTTAGCAAGGGAAGTTTTCCACGGCAGGAGCATGATCCTGAGCTGCCCTCACAGCCAGGACATGGCATGGGAGGGAATTCTGTCCTGGCAGGATTCCCACTGGAAACCTGGTCTTTTTTGGCAGCGGGAAACAGCAATTCATTGAAAAGGAAGGGCAAAATCCCTGCCGTAGGCAGCTGGGGGTGGCAGGGAGCAGCTCCTTGCCTGGATGCAGGATGCCCAGGAGGGATGGACACTCCAGGGGGGTTTTTGGGGCAGCCTCCCACCACGGTGCTGCTGCTGCGCTGTGGCGCCTTAGGGAAAAGGATGCTTTTTAGGGAGTCTGGGGTGGGTTTTTCGTTGAGATGTTGCTTCTCTCAGAGAGCACAGCTGGGCTCTGCCTTAAAGGAGAAGCAGGAAGAGGCTCCACCAGCTTTCTCTGGGGAGTTTTCCTCCTGAAACCCCTCGTGGCTGAGACGAGCGCGGTGCAATCTCCCCATCTCGGCGTTATCTCCTCATCTTCCAGATGCTCCTTATCTCCTCTCACCTTCCCACAAAGCCGCTGGGGGCAGGGCCGGCTGCCCAGACTTTCCACCTGCGATGTCCCCGGCTCTTATCAGCCGTCGGGAATTCTGATGGAGCCCCCGGCTCAAAGTCAAACGGATTTCTGGCAGGGCGAGCTCGGCGAAGGTCGGGGAGGCAGGAGGGGACCCCGCCGTTCTCCAACCCCTCGGGTACCTCCTCTCCCCGTTTATTCTCCACCATTATCCATTACATTTGGATTATTATTCCTTATTGAGGGCCGGGTGAGCCGCTGACAGCTCTTTTCTAATGGGGAAACCTTACGGGCAACTTATTAAGGAACAATGCGTCATTAAGGGGGGAGAGCTTCAAAGGTTCCCAAACGCATTTCAAAGGACACAATGCGGGAGCGGATCCCGCCATCCCGTATCTGGGGGACGTGGACGAAATTTGTGACAAGGAATAGACCGGGCCCAGTGTAATTAACTTATTCTCGATCAAAGGGGTTTTAGAACTGAATGGTCAGGGAATTCAATTATAGGCTTCCTAATGAAGCACTCGGTGCCAAGGCAGGGGGATGTTTTCTCCTGGAAAAGCAGGGCTGGGGATCAGGGCTAGGATTTGCGGGGAGGTTTGGGGAGAGAAGCACCAGAAAAGCTCATCCCGAGCGGGTTTGGTGCAGGCAAACCGAGATCACGGAATCATGGAATCACAGAATGGGTTGGGAGGGACCTTCAAGCTCATCCCGTTTCACCCCCTGCCGTGGGCAGGGACACAGGACCTTAGGTTGCTCCGAGCTCCATCTCCTCCGCGGAATGAGCCACTATCCAAGTCCCTTGTGGTGACCATCCGTCCTGGAGATGTTGATGTGGTGGGACACGTTCCCCTTCTCTCCGATCTTTGGCACACTGACAACTCCTTGGGAACCAGAGCTGTGAAAGGAGCTGGAATCTCCTGATCCCCTCCCTGGAAAACCTGGGCAAGGGAGATTTCCTTCTCTACTGCCTGAATCCAAACCCTGGCAAAAATAACACCATTCTCTGTTTATGAAAGAGCATCTTCTAGTCCTCCACTAGTTTTCTCTCATTACAGAAAGTTGGTTTGCTCACTTTACAAAGGGAATTGTATTATGAATTTTCCCTTCATTCTCCTCCTTTTTTTTTTGCCCCATTTAACAACCGATTTGTGTGTTGCATGAAAGTTACACAGTTCTTTAGATGCGTTTGCTATTTTATTTTCTTTCATTCAAAAATATGTCAGTAATCTTTTTGTTAACATGAAAGATAAAGGATTAGTAATGCAAGATGCAGTTTTCTTGTAACCTTCTTGAAAGCAGACTATAGTTTCTTATCTGGCTGTAACATTCATTTTCCTGAAATGAAAAAAAAAAAAAGAAAGAAAAAGGACTTCTTAAAATGAAATAAACTGTATTTGATTCAGACGAGCAGCACGAGCAGAGGAATTTATTGCAGCTGCACTGAAGTTGTTCTGCTGCAGCAGTGAGGACCTTCCCAAGGAAACGGGGAATAGGAGCGTGGAATATGCTGCTGTGAAGAGAAGCCACAGAAGCATGGAATTGTTTAGGTTGGAAAAGCCCTCTGAGATCATGGAGTCCAACCATTCCCCCAGCACTGCCAAGGTCACCACTGCCCCATGTCCCCAAGTGCCACATCCACAGGGATTTTAAGTCCTTCCAGAGGTGGGCAGCTGTGCCAGGGCTGGACAACCCTTTCCATGAAGAATTTTCCCCGATATCCAACCTAAGCCTCCCCTGGTGCAATTTGAGGCTGTTTCTTCTTGGCCTGTCCAGACCAAACCTTGCGTGGATCTTGTGGCATATCCCAAGATGTGCCTGTCAGGGAGATGTTTCCTTGGATACACCCAGGATGTCCCAAACTGGAGACAGACCACCCTTTCCTGGGCTTGGTGCTTTCTGCAGGTGCACAGAGAAGCTGCCAGAGAAGCCATGGCTGCCCCATCCCTGGAAGTGTCCAGGGCTGGGTTGGATGGAACTTGGAGCGACCTGGGATAGTGGAAGGTGTCCTTGCCCATGGCAGGGGCTGGCATTGGATGAAGTTGATTTCTTTGGAGATGCAGAGGGTGAGAGCAGGGGCTGGTTTTCACAGCACCAAAACCCTCCAGTCAGAAAATGCTGGAATAACAGACAGGGAATGACGTAATCTGGGAGGAGAGGGGTCCATATGGGCACACTGGGATGTCCCCCTGCCCCCTGTCACTGTGCCAGCCACCCTCTCCCAACAGCTCTTCGAGGATTAAATCCTTATATAAAATGCTAGATTTCTGTGGCAATTAGCTAATGGCTCCTCAGCATCTAAACCAAGTACTTTCCCCCTCCCAGGAGGATTTGGTTAATGTGGAGTTGGCCTAACAGGGAGCAACTTTGTTTATAACCTGGTTTTCAGGGAATACTTTGTTTTGCTCCAGAGAAACTTGATATTTTATATTGCAGGGGGGAATAGCGATTTCTGTCTCACGCAATGTGGGTTGCAGGACTCAACAATTAAATAAAATAAAGAAGAACATTGTCCTTTGGGCTGAAATCTTTGCTTTTAGTGTTTAATGGGTCTTTTGTCCTGCTCTAACAGATCAGTGGTTTTATTTGAGGAAAAAGGGTGTTTTCATATCAAAGGAGCCCCCCTGCACTGACCCAGCCTTCCCTTCCCCCTCTCTGCCCCAGCACACATGGTATTTTAATATTTCATATATTTCATAAGCTTTTATGCTTCTAAAAGAGAAGTGAATTTGTGGAGAGTTGAGCTCTCCAGAGCTGTACTTCAGAGCTGGGAAGTAATTCAGGGTGAAGCCTGTATTAATCTCAGGTGAGAGAGATATTTAAATTCAGGCTACCAGTGTGAATATAAAATGGGGATCTCTTTACAAAAATTTCAAATTGTAATATGCAAAGCTTAAAGAAAAGAAACCCCAAGGGAACAGCTTTCTTCTAGAACATTTTGTTCCAACCATCATCTCTTTACCTTTATTTTTTTATTTAAAAAACCCTCCCTTTGCCATTTTGTATTTTTAAATTAAATCTTTCAGTTTTTAAAATGAAATTCTTTATTGCTGGCAGAGGGTGACGGGGAAGGGGGGGCAGGATGGAAATGCCTGGCTGGGAAAAATGGTGCATGGACCCAAATTTCAGCTGGAACAGGAGGACCAGTGGGAAAATAAATCCCTGTTTCGTTGGCTCCTTGTGTCCCAAGGAATGTGGGCTCGCCTCCTTGCTTGGGGAATGCTGTCTGAACCTTGTTTTGGGGGAGAAATTTCTGCTTGGAGGGAGGAGAGAGACAGCACGACAATGTCCAGCAGCAGCACTGGGAAGCACTGGGATGAGCTAGTCCATTCCCATCATTCCCATCATCCCAATTGAACTCCTCCTTCCAAGCAGATCCATTTTTATTATCAATTTATGCTCCTGGGCAGCAGAAAGGTTCTTGGAGTGTGTTGGGGTAGGGATGGGGATCAGCTTGCAGGTGTCTATGTCGGGTGTAATGATCCAGAATATCACAAATCCTGGGAGAACCTCGTATTTGCATCCATGGTAAACTCCTCAGACTGCAACCAGCTCCCAGGTTAGGAGAACTGGTGACAGATGACATGCCATTATCAGCTCTGTCAATTAATTAAATTATACATTATGCTTATGAGGGTGATATACCGAGCCACTCTAGATTAAGTGTCGCAATTAAGTCTTTAATTTCTATTTAATAAGTAAGTTATTATATCTTAATAAAAGATCAATTAGTTGCTAAAAGAGCATTGATCCAGGTACAATGAGGGTGTCAGGCTGACTGGGGTGACACAGAAGGGACTGGAGGATTGTGTGTGCAACACGTGTACGATTAGGATTTTAATACAGACAAGCTGGAGTGGGCAGGGGGGCAGCCAGATGGGCTTGGGATATCACTCCATGCAGGAAACATGGCTCTTCCCAGGCTGCCAGGGCTGGGACAACCAGGATGGACCCAGTCATAGAATCCCGGAATGGTTTGGGTTGGGACCTTAAAGCTCATGCAGTTCCACTCCCCTGCCATGGGCAGGGACACCTTCCACTATCCCAGGTGGCTCCAACGTGGCCTTGGACACTTCCAGGGATGGGGCAGCCACAGTTTCTCTAGGCCACCCGTGCCAGGGCCTCCCCACCCTCACAGAGAAGGATTTCTTCCCAATATCCCATTTAACTCTGCTCTCTGGCAGCGGGAAGCCATTCCCCCTTGTCCAGTGCCTCCATCCCTTGTCCCAAGTCCCTCTCCAGCTCTCCTGGGGCCCCTTCAGGTCTGGAAGGGGCTCTGAGGTCTCTCCAGAGCCTTCTTTTCTCCAGATGAACACCCCCAGCTCTTCCATCTCTTCCCAGTTGGAACAAGTGGTTTTCCTCTGTGGATTATCCCGAGGAAGGACCTTCCAGACAAACAGTCTCCAAACCAGCTGCTTTTCCTGCTCCCTCCTCCACAAATTGGGCATCACGGTGCCTTCCCACCATGCACCTCCCACCAGGACACCCCAGATCCTCCACCCGCTCATTCCCAGCGGGAAATTTTGGGTGGGGAGCCTGAGGCTGAGCTTCCAGCGGGAGAGGAAGAAAGCTCTGGGCTCCAGCAAAATTCCAGCTGAATATGGATGACATCATTATACGGGTGATCCTTTCAGTGACAGCGAGCCGGGTTTTAAAGTAGCGACCTACAGCATACAAATGATGGGTTTAAAGGAAATAAAAAAAGTGATTTGAATAGCAGACATTTAGAGAAGAAAAGCTTCCCCCCCCCTCCTTTTCCATCTCTAATATCTTTCGGCAGGGCAGGAGCTGTGCATTGGAAAAGAAATTAAAACACTCCTCCTAAATACACTCCAGGCAGGAACAATGGCAAAGTTAAGAAGGTTACGAGACTTAGTTGTCCCAGCAACATGTCATCAAGTTGAAATGAGCAGGAAACACAGATAACGGGGAGAAAGAGGAGGGGGGAAGAGGAGGAGAATAAAACCACAGGAGGAAAAATGCCAAGAGATTGAGAAAGAAAAGGGAAACCCCTTTTTATTTGCTGTTTCATTAGGATGAATCTGATTTTATAGTCTCTAAAAGAGGCTAAAATATAATCTGCTTTTGTGTAGGAAAATGTGTCATCAGCAATTCTTCTGTGCTCTACAGCAATAGTCAGAAAATTAGCAGGGATATTCAAGGCAGGCTACAAAGCAAAACAAACAGAAGACTCACATTTCCAGCCTGAGCTGTCATTTAGGAGCGTTTTCAACTTTTTATTCACCTTTTTGATTGTCCCTTACGGTTTCTCTCTGCCACAGCAGCAGAGCTTGGGGTTTCCAAGGGAAGACAAAGGAGGGAAGGAGGTTTGAGATGTAACTGGAAGTGACTGGGGAGTCCAGGGCTCTCTCAGCCCTTCCAGCACAGTGGGTTTTTGTGCTCTGTGTGTGTGTAGGAAAAAGGGATATTTGGTGCAACCCCTGGCAGAGGACGGAAGGATGGAGAAGAAAGAGAAATGAGAGGCTCATCTGAACCAAACCCCCAAACCTGCCTGGCCTCACATGGGCAAGTTATCCCTGCTCCAGGTGCCATCCACACCAGTTTGCTTCCATTCTGCAGGTGCAAACCTGTGACGGTGCTTCTTAT
>WEIV01029926.1:751825-769573 GCA_013390005.1 Calyptomena viridis | reverse complement strand
GTGGAGAGCCGTTTGGTGCTCTGGTGCCCAGACATCTGCCCCGAGGCCCTCAAAGGTGGCTGCGAGCTAGCCTGGGCTAAAGCAGGGTCTGAGGAGAAGCCACCAGAGAAGGCACCGTAGCACAAACCCAAGGGATGTGGGATTTTACAGCTTCTTGTGGACACTTGTCCAAAGCCTCATGGTGCTCAGCAGTGCCCCTTGTGTGTTGGTTTTGGGGTCTTCCAGAAGGACATGTGTTGACTTCACGTTGGCTTCTCCCTCTGGAAGTGTCCAAGGCCAGGTTGGACAGGGCTTGGAGCAACCTGGGATAGTGAAAGGTGTCCCTTCCTACAGCTTTAAGGTCCCTTCCAACCCAAACCATCCTGTGATTCCATGATATTGAGGTTTGGGCCACAAGGCAAAACTTGGATTAAAATAGTAATTAATCAACCAACCAGATGGTTGCTGCGGGAGGTTTGGGCTGCTTCCCATGCTCCCAAAGGGGAGGCATTGGAATGGTTGGCAGCTCCTTCAGTTCCAAGGGGTTGTTGATACTGGGAGAAATGGGGCTGAACTGGGAGAAACTTCAGCTGGCTGCAGGACCCAGCTCCTCATGGCAGAGTGAGGAGGCTGGGGAGAAGCCCCTCCACCAGAACTCCAAGTCCAGCATCTCCCAAACTTCCCAGAGAGGAATGAGTTTTATGGTGAGTGAATGAGCTTGTTGAACCCAGAGAGCTTTGCCAGCTCTGTGTGTATAAACTGGACTGAAGGACCCAATTTTTTGCCTTACTTTGAAAAATCTTGACTCATTTTTTTTGTGTGTGGACTCTCAAACTCATGGCACCCCAAAGTCTCTCAGTACATCCAAAACCTCAGCACTGTGTCTTGGCTTGTTCAGTGCTGAGATATTTTTGGTGCTTGTACGTAACATAAAACCACCCAAAATGATTGTGCTCTCTGATAAAAATCTCTCCTCTCCCCTTCCCACCCTCTTCTTCCCCCAAAATATTTATTTGTTGTGCTTTTTTTTTAAAAAAAATTTTAATTGTCTCTTGCTGTGGCTTATTGTTGTGGATTATATTTTAAAGCAAGGCTTGGTTTAGTTAATTGATGGGGAGCTTTGCCTGTGAGGATTCTGTAATCCTTGGCATTTTATCTTTGCAATAATTGCTGTGTTTGTGATTATTTCAAAGGACTAAAGAAAAACAGACAACAAGAAAACAAGCTCATCCATTCCTATTTTGCAGCTTCTCCAGGCACCTGGGTGGGCTCCTCCTCCACAAGATGTTTCCTGTGCAGCAGCTCAGGAAGAATAACCAGAAAACAGGGAAGGGGGAGGACCTGGGGGCCTGGAGGAGACACAGCAATTCAGGAAGGTCACTGAGGGCCTCAGTGACAAGGTGGCACTGAGGACTGAGGGTCATCTTTCCTCATGCAAATCTGCCTTTTTGGTAAAAAAGGTCTCATTTGGGGCTTCTCCCAGGTAACAAGTGGCAGGAAAAGAGGGAATGGCCTCAAATTGCACCAGGGGAGGTTTAGATTGGATTTTAGGGAAAAAAATCTTCACTGAAAGGGTTGTCCAGCCCTGGTCCAGCTGGAGTGGTGGAGTCCCCATCCCTGCAGGGATTTGAAAGCCATGTGGATGTGGCACTTGGGGACAAGGGTCGGTGGTGGCCTTGGGGAATGGTTGGACTTGATGGTCTTAGAGGGCATTTCCAACCTAAACAATCCCTTGATTTATATCCCTCTGGCTTTGGGCCAACTGTGGATCCCTGTGGGATTGGATCTGATGGAGGGCATGGTGGTGGGGTGCCACATGGAGGACACTGGATGCAAAGTCATGCTTGTGTTTGCCACAGGACTCAGGATGTGAGGCCGTGTTGGTGTTTGCTGTGGGATGTGGGATGTAAGGTCAAACTGGGATTCACCACGGGACACTGGGAATGAAACCATGCTGGAGTTTGCCGTGGGATGTCAGACATAAGGCCACACTGGTATTTTCTTGGAACACTGGACACAAGGCCACACTGGCAATGGCTGTGGGGCACTGGAGAAGAGGCCAAACTGGTGTTGGCCATGGGATGTTGGACATGATGCCACACTGATATTTTCCATGGGACACTGGGGATGAAGCCATGCTGCTGACAGCCACAGGATATTGGACATGAAGCCATGGGGGTGTTGCGTGTGAGGCCACACTGGTGTTGGCCATGGGACATTGGACGTAAGGCCAGACTGGTGTTGGCCATGCAACATTGAACATGAGCTCACAGTGGTGATGGCTATTGGATCTTGAGGTTGAAATCACACTGGTGTTGGCCATGGGATGTTGGACACGAGGCCACACTGGTGTTGGCCATGGGACATTGAGGATGAAATCCCATTGGCACTGGCCATGGGACATTGAGGATGAAATCACACTGGTGTTGGCCTTGGGATATTGAGGATGGAATCATACTGTCGTTGGCCATAGGACACTGGCCATGAGGCCACACTGTCCTTTGCATGGCACATTGGCCACACGGCCCCGTCGCTGTCGTTTGCCAGGTGGCCACTGGAGGCTGCTGCTGTCTTTGCAGTTACCGGCAGCTGCCTGCAGTCCCCGAGCATTCACCGGAGCTCAGCCCAGCGAGGCTGAGGTTCCTGGATGAGCTGGGAAACATCCTCCTCCCTTGTCTTTCCTTCCTTCGTAGAAAGGAAAGAGGCTGGAGAGGGATCCTGTGATCTTGGAAAGGGAGGAGCATTTCTGTGCCACTCTCTGAAGGAGCAGGATGATCTTGCAAGTCATCAGTGCCCAGGTGTGTTTTTATAACAAGTATAGACCTTTCAGTGCTCTCCGTATATTTCCTGTATTTTTCTGTTCCTTGGTGGGAGAGGGCACTGCCTGTGCTGGGATCACCCTTGGCTCCCAGCTCTTCCCACCTTGCACAACAGGACATCCCCCTGCCAGGTAGGAATGACACAACCTAATTGGAATACCCTGGCCTATGTGACTTTGCTGGTTTTCCTTCAACATAAGAAGCTCCCACTACTTTGAAATTCATGGATGAAGAAGACAATCCAGGTGAGGCACACTCTGGAAACAGTTGGATTTAAAGCCTGGGTGTGAAATAAATTCCAAGTTGGGCAGATTGGTTTGGGTTGGAAGAGACCTTGAAGCTCATCCAATTCCACCCTTCTGCCATGGGCAGGGACACCTTCCACTATCCCAGGTTGCTCCAAGCCCTGTCCAATCTGGCCTTGGACACTTCCAGGGATGGAGCAGCCACAGCTTCTCTGGGCAACCTGTGCCAGGGCCTCCCCACCCTCACGGGGAGGGATTTCTTCCTAATATCCAATTGAAATATCCCATATTTAGTTTAAAACATGGAGAGACCTGACTTCTCCCATGGACATGGCTTCACTCATGCTTCCGTGTTCCAGCTGCTCTTTGTGCATGGATCGTGCAAAATCTGGTGCTTCTGGTGCCAGCCCCTGGGGACCAGGGGTCATTGGAGTTCTGTGGTGTTGTGTGGAGAAGCAAGAGAGGAATGATGTGCTGATTTCTAAGAGCTTCCATGGATTTGGTGAGTGCAGAGCAGGCAAATCATAAAAATCACATAAAAGTAGTTGCAGATCTGGAGACCACAAAGTCCTGAAAAGATTATGTAGCTCGTAAGTGTGATGGAAATGTGTATTTACCTGCTTGGCCCTTGGAATAGTGTTTTCCATCATGGGCTGGGAAGGAAAAACTCCCTAAAAGATGTCAGTACCTGCTACATTTAAGGAAAACACTTCCATAATTCTCTCTGCCGTCATCGGGGTTTTGGTGATTTCCTTCAAATCAGTCCTCTGGGCTTTTCTTGCCCATTATAATCTGCTCAAACCCTTGGAATACATAGGAAAACTCCTTAAATTACACAGGTCTCCCGACTCCCAATAAAATGCTTTCAGTGTTTGGAGCCTGCCAAGTTTTCAGCAATCACTGGTGATGTTTCCTGATTGTCCTGTCGATCTCAGCCTCTCTGCACCACCTTGGTCTGGTTTGATCTGCTCCTCCATCCCCTGCCCTGGCTTTGGGGGTGGGTTTGTGCTCAGTGCTGTGAGCGGGAGGGGGGTGGTGGGATCTGGGGGCTCTTCAGCCTCTCTGTGAGGCAGAACTGTGCAGGATTGAGAGCTCAGGGCACAGGAGGGGGCCTCCATCAGCCCAAGCAGGCTGGATTAGCTCCTCAATACTTACGGGGTCATCCCTCTCCTGCTGCTGCTTCCTTTGCTTGTTCCCAGTGCTAAATCCAGAGAAGTGATGTGACTGCAGCAGTGGAGCTCAGCTCGAGCAGCTCCTAAGCCCAGCTGCTGAAGTCCTCTGTTTTCCTAAACCTGTAAAGGCTGGAATTGCTCAAGACACTCCTGAGTTTAAGACCTGCCCAACACTTGGGCAGCTGTGCATTAAATTCAGCTGCTGTACCTGGAAGAAAGTGGTGTCGGGGTTCTCTTTGACCCTGATCCTCGGGGTCACCTCTCTGTAATGTTGGCACCAGGGAAAGAGGTTGAGTCAAGTGCTGGGAACAGATCCTGCAGCCGAGAGATGGGACCAACAGACACAGAACCACCAAGATTGGAAATCACCTCTAAGGTCAAGTCTGGCCTTTGGCTGTAGCAAAGAAAACTGGGCTTTGCCTGAAATCCCAGGATGTTTTGTCCAGGTGCTTTGGGAATCAACCTCCAAAAATCAGGCATTTGGGTGCTGAAGGGTGGAAATGGGTGCTGAAGGGTGGAAATGGGTGCTGCAATGCAGAGGCTGAATTTGAGAGAAAAGGGATGTTTTTTCTCATGAAGAAGAATGATGTTTGAGGAGGAAAGAGTGTCTCGGATTATAAATCCACAAGGCAAGTGGGACAACAGCTGTAGAGGAACTAGAGGGTCTGAGGCCACAGCTGGGAATGACTGGACATTCCCTCTTCAGCTTCTCAACTCACAGGTCCCACTTAATGAGCAGAAAGAGGAGGAAAGTTGTTGATTCCTGTCCCTCTCGCTCAACTACAGAGTCCACCATGGCCTCTTTCATGTCCCCAAACTTGTTTCCAATACCTGGAGCAAATCTAGATGCCCTGAGGTCTCTGTGCACTGATCTCCTGAACTTCTGGCTTTGATCCCAACTTGGAGGTGATCAGGGAGGGATTTTATGAGTAAAAGTAATATAGAGTGCTGAAAAAGACTAATTGTGACAGAGAGGTTGTGGAGGCTCATGTGGGAGCTCTCCCAAAGTCATGAGAGATCCTCTCCTTCCATCCAATCCCTGACAATACACCATAAAAACACTCCCAGTAAGGAAAACCTGCCATTTGAGGCAGCTTCTTTTCTGGCAGAGAAGAGGTGTGGGTTTGTTTTCTTTTTTTTTTTTTTCCCCCAGTGGGAGAAATTTATATGCAAAATGATGGCTCCAATTGACTCCCTGCCTTCAGGGCAGGAGCTAAAAGAGATGGAGAAGGCAGAGAGAGGAAGGTGTGGAGAGCTGTGGTTGGCCAAGGTGAGACAATGCACTGCAGGAGCAGGTTCACAACACCTTTGTATCGCAGAGGCTGGAGATTCTGGGATCTCTGCCAATGCAGGGAATGGAGCAGATTTGGGATGGGCAGCAGGATGTGTTCCTTTGCTGTTTAAGCTGCTGGCTCTGATGGTGTTGGATGATCATTCCATGGTCTTCTGGATAAATTCCTGGGCTACCTTTGTGTGTTACTGTCCTGTTTGACCCAAATGCTAAGCCAGGCACAAGTGGATGGTCTCCACTGGATCCCAGTAGTATTCCAGGTGTCCCAGAGCTGCCAATACCTTTAATGTTGGAACATAAAGGGGAAAATGCCCTGTCCCTGACCCCACTCTTTGGATGCAGAACCTGCTGCTTGGAATCCTTAATGTTTGTGGTGCTTCATCTTCCCAGGGTTTGGAACTGGCATGTGGGGCTGGTTGTTGGGAGCCTCTAGCATTTGGGCAGCGTTTCCATCCACTGGCTGCCAAGGTTTTCCTCCTTCCTGGATAAGCAGCAGGAGCAGTCTAGAAATGGTGGAGATGGGAATACTATGGTTTGGAAGCAGCAGCACTTGGAGAAGAAACTGCCCTTCCTTTCATCAGAGTCAGTCCTTGATCACCTTCTATTTTCCATATGTGGAAGGCAGGGAGCAGGGAGGGAAATCTCATAAAAGACCTTGCGGTTGGGAATGGCTGGATATCTCATTAGAGTGGGCAAAATGACTAGTTCCCTCTCTGCAGGTTTTTTTTTTTTTTACCTTCCCAGGAACTCCATGGAGAGCAGGAATTAATTTAAAAACAAATATTCTTGCCTGCAGGACACACCGTGTCAGCACAGGGATTCTATCCCAAGCACCCAGGGAAGAGCTCAGCGGCCATTCCTGAAAGGAAAACACAATTCCGGGTATTTGGCTTTTTGGGTGTTGCTTCATGTGAGTGGGGACAGATGGAAATCTGCTGGAAATCATGGGAAGAAGAGGAGGAAGAGGTGAAGGTCCTTTCCCACCTCCCCACCCGCACACAGAGCTCCCACTTGCACATGGAATCGCTGTGGAAGCGCTGCCAAGAGAAACTTGGAGAGGGGGGAGAGGCAGGGAGAGACAGCAAGCACACTTATCAAGTGGCTTGGACCGTAGCCGATTTGAAATATTACTAACCTTGCATTTTCAAATTTGATGCACAACAACCAAGATGCTAATACTTTCCTTAGTTTAGAAAAAAAAATCCTTTCACCCATCTCTTCTAGCCGAAGATTAGGAGAGAAGCTTTAAGAAGATTTAAAAAAAAAAAAATCAACTTCTGAGCAGCGGAAAAAATGGTTTGTGATTCAGGGGCTCCGGGCAATTCATCATGGAAATTGGGTTTCTTAGCCGACATCATGTGAATCCTTTCGGCCCTGTCAACTTTTTAATACATTACATTGAGAATGTAAATCGTGTTGGTGAGGGGGAAAGAAGAGGGGGAAAAAAAAAAAAGAGAGAGAAAAAAGAGAGCTGCTTCATTTTGGGTTTAGAGGGGAGGCAGCTTGAGGCCTGTAATTCATATTAACTAAATAATAATGCTAAAAAACCCCTCTCTAAATATACAGATATGTGTAGACACCTTGGGAGGGAGGGGGGAGGGAGGTGAAGGAGACAGCCCAAAATTGAAACCATTTTATCCTTTTGAAGGGCGAGTATTTGAGAGGGGTTTGTTATGGATTTATTTTTATTTTCTTTATTTTTTTTTCATTTGGGTTTATTTTATCCCTTTCTCAGCTTGAGCTCGTTCCTCCATCAAAGAGAAGAGCAAAATGAATGTTTGGGAGGTGGAGGAAGATGGAGGAAAGGGAAAAGGCAAAATCTGCAGGAATGTCTGGGATGTTTTTGGAGTTTGGGTGGTTTCTTTGCTCACATGCTGCATCCTGGTGACTTTGATTAACTCTTTAGTGGATGGGGAAAGCTCCTGTTAATTTTTTGACACAGTAGAGGGTGTGAAAGTAAAGCTCTGGATGGAGAGTAGCAGGTGGTGCTGTGGGATCTCTGAGTCTGGGTTTCATGGAATTTGAAACATGAAACTCTCGGTAAATTTAGTCCCTGGAAATGTCCTTTGGGAAGTTCACTGTGAGCTTTCTGCAGCACAAAGGCTCCCCATAAACCCCTGGATAGGACTTAGCTGAGCTGGGAATCTTCACCAAGCATGTTCTCCTTATAGCTGGTGGCTTCTCCTGTGCTCTTGGCATCGGAAAAATGGGATTTTTCCATGCCTGGAAGGGGCATGGAAAACACAGTGTCTGACCTTGTGGGGGGAAAACACCTCGATTCTTTCCCACTGGATGGTGCTGTGGGGTGTTGAGACATATTTTGTACCAGCCTTGAAATAATTCAGGGTGGAAGGGACTTCTGTGGGGCTCGACATGGATGTCCTGCTCACAGAAGCTTCTAAATTCTCCCTGCTCATGGAAGAAAACATGGAAAGGGGTGTGAGAGGTCATGTCAAGATGGAAAATGGGAAATAGGACAAAGAATCAGTTGGTTTCAACACAAATATGAGCATCAACTTGGAGGATCAAGTCATGAAGAAGGTTCCTTTAGCACCCTCAGAGAGGGAGAAATGGCTGGAAGTGGGAATTGTAGCTGGAGCACACCTAGAAAAATCAGAGAATTGAGCTTATTTGGGCTGCTAAGGACTTCTTGGGAGGCATCTGAAAAGATTAAAGCACTCTCAGAAAAGCCAGATGGATGCTGCCCCTCTGGAATGCTGCTGTCAGCTTGGATAGGATGCTCCCCCCTGGAATGCTGCTGTCAGTTTGGATGCCTGCCACAGGCAGGGAATAAATATGGACTGGAACATGAGGGACAAACTCCTGGCTGGGGGATCTGAGGGAGGCTTTGAGCTGATAACACAACGTGCTTCTGTCAGCAGGGTCTGCTCTGCAAAGTGACACCCAGGGAGTGTCTGGCAGTGTCACCAGGGTGGCACAGGTGACACCAGGCTGGGTGTGTTCTGCTGTGGTTCGAGGAAGATCCAAAATGCAAAAATTCCCAAAAATGCATCCAAAAATGCATCACCAAACTGCAGCTTCTGAAATAGCCTTCGTGGCTGTTTGTGGGGCTGGTTAATGTGGTGAGTTCAACTCTTTCCTGGAAATACTTCACCCCTCTCCCTTTGCCATAAGAGGGAGGAGGGAGCACTTCCCGCCCCTCCCATGGGACAGCTGGTTTGTCACTGGTGCCTTCCTGAAATCTGGATGTAAAGCAATTTAACTCCACTTAAATAGTGTTGTAAAAGCACATATAAACTCCAAACACTTCTCTCAGGGTCAACAACCTCAGTTTTATTCCTCTTTTGCCTGCAAGAATCTGGTGCTACTTCTCAGCCTGTGTTTGTAGGTCAGATTTGCAACATAACTGGCAGAAAACAGGGATCCTTCCATTTTCTTGGAGGCATTTGCAGGTAAATTTGTGGATACACGTGTGGCCTATGCAGTTATGCAAATCGAGGGGGAGTTGATATTAATAATGCACAGGGAGGAGGTTGGATGTTATTTTTATGCATAAGAATATCCTTGTCTGTGACTTTATGGAATTCTGCAGTCAAGGAGCTGATGTCATCGATCTATTATTTAGTCTGAGGCTGGGTACAGCATTTCCAGAGGGGTTTTCTGGGCCTGGTGTCCTTCAGAAATAATTAATTTCCTATTTTTTCCTGCTCCCAGGCCTGTACTTCTCCACAGCTGCAGTTCTGCTCCTGGAAACCAATCCTGTTCCCATTGGAGCATTGCACTGATGGCCAGAACCTAATCCTGGATGTCTCCAACTCCTTCCAAGAACCTGCTCTGCCCCACCTTTAGAAGGAGGGAACTAACACTCTGTAGGAATAGACTCAAAAATATTGGAGTTGATCCACATGATGGTTTTCAAGGACTTTTGAACTCCCTTCCCTGTGAGGGTGGGGAGGCCCTGGCACAGGTTGGGCAGAGAAGCTGTGGCTGCCCCATCCCTGGAAGTGTCCAAGGCCAGGTTGGAGCCACCTGGGATAGTGGAAGGGTTCCCTGCCCATGGAGGGGGTGGAATGAGATGATCTTTGTAGCCCCTTCCAACCCAAAATATTATAGGATGGAAACCTCATTGCTGGGGTCACCCCTGAGGGGCTGAGGAAATGATTTTCAGCCTCTCTGTGCCTCAGAAGGGACAAATCTCAGCCAGTGAGAGGCTCTTGGGCAGATTCAGGCTTGACCTGTGAGTGGTGAAGGCTTTGTAGGCAACTCCCTGCTCAATCTCAGACACACCTTCATCTCACCCTGCCCTCGACACCAGCCACGTCCCTCCAAAGTGACCTTTTGCACCCCCTTAGACAACACCACCCGCTCCCAGGTCGCTTCTAGGAAAGCTTTAGGCAGGTTATTTGTTTTTTTTTTCCTCCCTTCTAGTGCCTCAGTCCTCAACTGCCACTTGCTGAGGGGTGGAAATGAGTTGTTGGGGCTGTCAGGGCACATAATGAAGTGCACACACGTCCTTATATACATTTATACCTCGTGTTGTGCTGCTGTAGAACAGCTTAATTAGGACATCATTCAGGCATCTGGGACCATGCCTGAGCTGGAGACTCTTTTTTTTTTAGTTTGGTTTTCTCATTTCGGTTTTAGGCAGATTCCCCAGTGAAACAAACAAAAGGCTAATTGCTTTTGGATTTTAATTACCACTACAATACCTGGGTTTATTGTCTGGGCTGTGTTTTATAGGTGGCAAAAGGACACAGCCAGAGAGTGACAGATTCCTAGTGACAACAGCACTGCTCAGGCCAAAGAAATTCTTTGCAGTGGGATGCAAAAGACACCACACACTTTCATTTGCTAAACTCGGAAGTTTTTTTGTGGTGGGATGGAACTTCAAGACTTGGCTGACTCTAAAACATGATATAATTAAGCGTGCCTGAAAATGTGTTTATGGAAAAAAAAGAGACAAAAGTAGAAGTGTTTTATAATCCACAGTGTTAAGTCTCTTCAAAATTCCTTGGATTGTTACATTGCTGCTTTATTTAGGGGTGACACAGCACATTCCTAACACATTCCTAATGCCCAAGTGATTCCTGACTCACTCACTTCCCAGCTCTTTGGGTCATATCTGGTTATCTTTAATGCCTTGATCCTGTATATTGGTGTATCCCTCCTCCTTTGCTAGGTGAGTTATTCCAAGATTAAAAAAAACAGCAAAATCTTCACTCTACATCCTTTTTATTAATCCTAAATATACTTGACTTTTTTTTTTCCTATCCATCTGTATTTCCTCATTTGGGATGTTCTGATTAAACAGTTGCAGAAGAAAAAAAGAATTTCTTAAAATGTTCCCAGTCTTTCTTCTTGACAAGTTGGAAACTCCAGATTTCTGTTTTCATTGGTGACTAAAGGAAATTCGAGCAACCAGATAATGTGCTCCAAGTGTGTTTATTCCAAATATCTCAATCTGGGATTAATGTGGAGTCTTAAATAACTTTCTATAACAAGTCTTAAATGTCTGTAAAGTGAAAAATCAAGGAACCTCAGCTGAAAGACTTTGAGGTTTGCACTTCAGGTTGAGAAGAAATGAGAGGTGAGGAAGTGAATTCATAGTTAAATGAACCACCAATTCCTGACAGACCCTGGTAGTGTGAAGCCCCAATTATTTTTAATATATTAGGAAAAAAAAGGTTGAGAAATTGTCTTTAGCTGAGGACTTAACTCACCAAGGATGGAGCTTGTGCTGAGGCAGAATTAGAACAAACTTTGGACTGTTGAAAACTTCACTGAAACAAGTTTTTCAGCTTTAAACAGAGCTTTAAACATCTAAGTTTTATTTGCCAAGATGCCCTTGTTGCTGTGAAGAGATATTTAATACATTTGTAGTGTTCTTATACTTGCAATGTAAAGGCTGGGAGGACCCAGGGAGATCTTTTGCTTGTACAACCATGCTGGTTGGTCTAATAAAAATTGTATCTCAAAGCTTTTGTTATTGAATAGTAGGAATTTTTAACAGAAAATGAGCATTGGTGTGCAGAAAAAAGTTTCTGTTTGGTGAAAACGTAACTTTTAATTAAAAGAAAGTAAAAAGATTGGAATGGGAAGGTTGGGACCTTTTCAGTTGCAGAGAAAAACTGTTTGTAGAGTTAATCTAAGCCATGTGAAATGGTAAAACATATTGATTGATCCAAAGTGACACAAATCAAACAATGTTCTTTTCAATGCCAGTGAGTGGAAGGTCAAATAGGGAGAAACAAATGATGTAGGAGGCACTGATGGGCTTCAGGAGGTATATCCCAGGAAATGGGGAATTTGAAGGGATTTTTTGTGTCCTTCCTTTTGTCATCCTTTCTGGAAGGTTCCCTCCAGTTCAACCGCTAATGAAACAGGTGTCCAAAAACTGGAAATCCTTCTATCTGGGAGGTGAAACATTCATGGCCCTCTGGAATTCCCAGGTGAAAGGTGTCCCTGTTGTATTTTAAAACATGTATGACACGAGTGAGCTGGAATTCTTAGGAGTGGGAACATCCTGGGCTCCTTCTCTGGATTTCAAACTCAGTCTCCAGCCAGGAGCAGATAATACATCCAGTCATACTCTTCCAACATCAGTTTTATTCCCACTGGGCCCCAGCCTGGCTTTGAGACGTGTTTTAAGTTCTTTCTCTAAAACTGGAGGGGTTTCCTGCATCTTCCTACTGAAGATAATAAAAGTTGATTTCACTTTCTGACCTTAATCAATAGGTCTCCTCCTGGCAGATGGAGTATCCAGGAGCTGGCAGGAGGAACTCTGGGCTGTGCCAAAATCAGCACAATGTGTGAAAGGTGGTGAGACTGAGGCATCTCTGTGTGATAACAGTTTGGTAGTACTTCCTTTACAATTCCTTCATTCCCGTTTTCCCCTCGCTCGTCTCCTGTTTTACATTGATTTCTCTTTTCCTCTCCTTGCTTCTCTTTTCCATTTTTGTCTTCTCTCTATTCTGCCTTGCATGTATCAGCCTTTCCTGCCACAAATCAACCGTATTAGGAACACCAAAGGGATTTTTACCAATGGCCTCCCTTTGTGAACTCTCTGCTTTTTTTCCCCCTTTTTAATCTGCACTGTTCCACATTATATTGCCATTGATTTAATAGACCACCATGAATTTTACTGCCTGTCAAACAACAGCACAATTATTTTGAATTCTATTGTGGCAGAGCTTGACACCAGCTCTGGATCACTTTACACTTTTCACCCTTGCTGGAGTGCACTTGAAAATTCAGGAGAGTGTTACGTGGGATTGCAGGATGGCATTTATGACATTGCTTTAATTTGGGGCATTTCAGGGATGGAATTAATTGGCAGCTGATGGATAAAGATGGATAAAGACCTACTTGAATCTGGGAATGTCATGTAGGATGTGGAAGCTGTTACAGGATGTTGAAATCCCAAAGCAATTCCCTTTTTCCCTCTGGCTGCTCCCAGCTCTGAATAAACAAGAGGGGAAGAACACTCATTGTTCCTGGTGCTTCCTTGTTCTTGGGCTGATCGCAAAAGCTTCCCAAACAGGATGCTGAGTCCTCTCTTGCTGGGCTTTAACAGAGTGCCCTGTGCTCACCATCAAAGTTTTGATCCATGTGCTTGGAGGGATATTCCCCAGGGAGAGGCAAAAAAAATTGCCGAGGACTTTGAGAGATGATGTTGGCACTTGGCAGCAGCCGATTTCCTACATGGAACAACGAGCGGATTACAGCTGTATTAAAATAAAGAAAGGATTGGTTAATTCAGGATGAATCAGCCCTTTGTATCTCTGTTTAAAGAACTCTTCTATCATCTTTCATGCCCAGGAGAAATTGTTTTTCAGATGACAGGGATAACGGGTTGAGTCTGGGTTGTTTCAGGGGCTGCACACTCCATCTCTGTTGTACTCCATGAGTATTTTTAGGGATAGAAACAGGTTCCTTGGTGGAAATTGTGGACCCAGAAGAATTGGATGACTTGCCTAAGATCACTGAGTGAGTCTGAGTTGGGCCTGGGATTTTTCTCCAGTGTTTCAAAGTTTGTTCCAAGCATTTTCCTTCAGAGGTTTTTCTGTCCCTGCTGAACATGCTCTTTCCCACAATGGAATGTTAGGATCTGGGACAGATGGGTTTGGGTTGTGAGTACAGAAAGTTGTTTTGATAATCCAGATTGGTTATGGGCTTTTCCTTTTATGGAACTTCCTCTTTTCCAGGAGAGCTCCTGGTTGTGTTAAGGGTGCAATGCCCATGTGTTGAGATGCTCATCCTTCCCCATTCCTGAATTAGGGATCTGGGATGAATGAGACCCATTCAGCCCTAAAAGAGCTGCAAACCCCTGGACATGAGTCAAGGTCTGCCTCAAGCCACGTTCAACCCAACCTACTCTTGCTTTGTGCTGAGAGAGAAGGTTTAATCCCTTGGGACAAGGAATAAAGATTAGGGAGGAGAGAGCAAACTCTTCTAGATTCTCTTGGCCTTTGTCCCCTTTCAGGGAGCTGGTGGATGGCACACACACCTCACTGGTCTCCATCACACACAGGGCTCAAATTTGTCCCATTGTGGGCAAAATTTGTCCTGTTTGTGGCTCAGGGTGAGAAATTCATGGGCTGCCTAAATCTGCCAGGGAAATTAGGTGCAGGATGTGGTGGCTCTGGAGTATCTATGCTGAGATTGAGCCCAGGTCCCAAAAATGTAAAGTTATAAAAAAGGCCAGCTCCCTCCTCCCCCAGTGTTGTGACAAATATGGCTTTGTGACCAGTTCTGGAGATCCCAGTCAGACAGAATAATTAGGTGGCAACCCAGTTTATTGCCTGCAGCCCTGTAAAGCTCAGGGAGTGCTCTTTCAGCCCTCAGCTGGTATTTAATCAACATATAATAATTTTTATTAAGCCGAAATGCAATGCTGCTGAGATACTAAATTTAAAATGTGCCTGGGAACCAGGGCTGTTTTGTTTTTTGTTGGATTTACATATCCCAGCATCATGCAAAATGGAGCCTGGTTTAGAGGCTCAGGATGCTTCAGGGAATTTTGTCCTGCAATGAGACCTCTGGGACATCATCAGGTCCCACCAGGATGGTGGGAAGTGGGTGGGAGCCTTTGAGACTCTTAATTAGAGATTAAGGAGGGTGGGAGAGTTGCAGGGACAGTGACAGGGGTACCTCTGAGTCCTTGCAGAGGTGTCTTCTGCAGCACGGGTCCACAGGCAAGGAAAAAGGCTTCCTCTCCCTCCCAGGAAGCAAATTCCTGCCTCTGGAATGCTGTGTCTGAGCTTTCCTGGACATCCCACGACACCTCTCCCAGGGCAGTGGTGGAATCGCCATCCCTGGAGGGGTTTAATAGATGTGTGGCTGTGGCACTTGGGGACATGGGGCAATGATGGTTGGACTGGATGATCTCTGAGGTCTTTTCCAACCTAAACAATCCTATGGCATACCCTTTGCCCTCCCCCATCCTGGTCCAGCTTCTCCCTTGCTGAGAAAAAAATTCCAGAGGCCTCCAGGTGCCAAATGCCCCAATTTGTGCCCAAATCACACCAGTTTCTGCATTGGCCAAACCAAGCTCTGTAACTGGTGTCCCAAACTGAACAATGGGACACCCATGTCCACTTGGGATGGATGGGGAGGGATGGGGAAGGGGACGGAGGGAGAATCACACCCTGGTTTCTGAATCTACAACAAGATTCCCAGGCTGTCCTGAGATCTGCCAGGAACTGAAAAACTTTGCCAAATGTTAGAGACTGGCTTAAAATGCTAAAGGCAATAATTAAACCCCGTGGAAATTCTAAACCAAGGATGTTATTAAAGTGGAATTAAGGACAAAAGAGTAACTAATATCATCAAGAAAAGGCAGAATTAAAAATGTTTGGGTTTTAAATAGTATTAGAATATTAACTGAAACCTAGAAATGAGGTTTATCTGTAAAACATTGTATCTGAGAAGGTTTCAATTCATGGATGAGATAATAACTTGATTTCAGGCATCTTGTAACATGTTCCCTTGTGAATCCTGGAGCTGGAAGGGCAGGGTGGTGTGTCTTAGGATAAATTACAAGAACCACCAAAATGGCAAAAGCCAGGACTAGAAAACAACATAAACACATTTTGGAAAGAGTACGAATCCATGTGCCTCAAGGGAAACCACAAATTCAAGTGAGAATAGGAATCTTCCAACAGGAAAAGTGCTGTATTTTGAGTAGGGAATTGCTAACCATGGTTAAACTGATTTCTAAATCATGGACATGGAAGACATAGAGGAACTATTTTCAAATCTCAAAATATGATGATTTTTAAAGCCTGTTTTTTCCTACCCACTATTTCCTGGAAGTCAGTTAATTTTCAATGTTTTTACAGTTATCAAAGACTTTCTTTCTCTTTGGTTTTGTTTGTTTTGGGTTTTTTTTCCCTTAATACTCGTATAGTGATAAAATTAGGAACTTCAACAGGATAGATTTGCATTCTAGGCTTGTCTGGAGGCTGATGGCCTGACATACAGGTCTGGCCCTTTATATAATTCAGTAAATAATTTAGTTTTTAGGGCCCAAAGACAGTGGCTGTTGGTCCCAGCATGGCCAGGAGGTCAAGAGAAGGAATATTTCTTCAGCACATGTAAGGACACACTTAAAATACAGTGGGAAATTTGGGGCTCCCAGTACAAAAGGTGCTGCCAAACTGGACCAGGACCAGTGGAGACCAACAAGATGGTTGTGGGGCTGGAGCCCAGGAAAAATGGGAAGAGAATGAAGGTGCTGGGACAGGGATCAGAGAGCTGGGAGGATTTTAATTTTTGGAGATATTCACTACCAGACATTTTCCTCTTTGAGGTTCATAGAATCATAGAATGATTTGGGATGGAAGGGATCTTAAAGCTCATCTACTTGGAGGCACATGGGCAGTGTAAGGTCATGTCTGCATCCCATGGCTCTTCCAGCTGGTTGGAAGTCTTTCCTGATGAATATCACTGGCAAAAGCTCTTGTCATTAAATATATTCTTTAGCACATGGATGATTCCTAAACTAAGCTATAATTATTGGTGGAGCTGGCACTGGTGCCTACAAATCAGGTTGCCAAACATTTCCCATTAAAAGATGCTCTTTTCCAATGCTAAAACCTTGCCAACATGGAGCTGCTCAGGCTGAAATTTCCAGTTGCTCAGGCTAGTTTTTGTGTACATGAATACGTGTGAGAAAGCAGGAGGAAAACACAGTTAAAAGACATTGGTTTATAGTTATTTAAGGGAAAAAAAATCTGACACCCACATTGTTGAGAAATTCTGGTGCTTCCATGTTTATTTTTATTTTCACAAGGACTTGAAATTTGGATTTGGGACAGATCTTGGATTTCTTTTCTTCCTTCAAACTCCCTGGTTTTGACCAAGTCAGATGTCCCTGCAGATCTGCTGTCAACTTGAGGAGAAGGTTTGTCCTGAAGTTTGTCTGGCTTGTGCATCCCAGGGATTCCTCCTTCCCAGAGCAGGTTAGCACCTGTTATGTGGTTTGGCCCTGGAATAACAAGAATTCAGAGTGGATTTCCTACACCCCAAGTATTTCTCCAGCTGGATCTCACGATAAGAAGGCAAAAACACGGGCAGTGATTGTGTGGGATAAGGGATTTCTGGGCACAGATAGGAAGGGAATACAGAACAGGCCATCCAAGGAGATGGGTGGGCAAAGTGAGGTCAGTAAATCCTTGGAAGACCTTTCAGTGTCTGCTCTGCTTATCCAGATTGGTTGCAGGACCAGTCCAGGGCCCTGTGTGCCCACATTTCCTCCCCTGAGATCAGAGGTGGGTTGAGGTGAGTCTGGAGAGCAGGAACTACTTTTGGGAAGCATCATTTTCACCCAGTCTCCCAGGCTGGGGAAATCTTCCCTCTAAACTTTTTCTTTCTCAAAGCACATCGAGTCAAGTCCAATTTGCCAAGTTGTTTTGGCTAGAATGGCAAAAATTGTTTCCAGTTAGAACCCCTTATTTAAGTGGGTTTTTTTTTGGTTTAACTCTGCAAACAAAACCACCTCCCTGGAAATATTTGGGTTTAGGCAGTGCGGGGTTTGAACACGGTGCAGGCAGAGAGGCCTGAGGCCACCTCTGATGCAGCTAAAACCCAGGAGAATAGCAAGGAGCTGCTGATGGAAGGACTAGCCCCGAGTGAAGCAAAGATCCTCTGCAAAAAACTCTGGAATTCAAGTCAGAAGCATCAGGTGCATGAAGAGGGGAAAAGACATGAAGTTCTAAGTGAATCTCTAGTTCTTTAGAACATTTATTTGTCCAGTCCTCACTTTGTTTATGTGTGTAATC
>WEIV01029926.1:624325-746825 GCA_013390005.1 Calyptomena viridis | reverse complement strand
TTTCCTTTCTCTTATGAGGCTTTTCCAGATGATTCCAGGACACTTTCCCTGAAAACCAGCCTTACTTCTTTCTGCTTGAGCTGCATCCAACCCCAAACTTTGTTCTTCCTTCTTTTGCAAACCCGTTTTTCAAACATTTATAATACACATTTTCAGCCTCTCACAGTCGTCACCAAACCAAATTGTGTATATTTTGCTCTTCATGGATAAGCCCTCAAGGCACAAATCATTTTTGTCACTCTTCTCTGAACTCCCTCCAGGTTGTCAATGTCTTTCTAAAAGCATTGTCAGCTCATCCTCCCCATTCTCTACTCCTCTGAACGAGCAAATTGATCTTTTTGTGAGCACATGGAGATGACAAAGTGCATCAACAATCGAAAACATTCAAACAAGGGTGTCCAAAAGCTGATTTGGATGTGGGGAGGTTGCTGGCCTTCATGTTCTGTCCTTGTACAAACAGATAACAGCAGCTTACAAGAGCAACGTTCTGCTTTATGATGTGCCATTATCACCTGCTGTTTCCCAGGGGGTAGTGATGGGATCATGATTATTATATTTTTTTACTGGAGGATGGAACAGGAAAGACACTTGACCCTCTTCACAGATTCAGTTATTCAGGTGAATAACTCTTGGCTCCAATTAATTCTGACACCAGAGTAAATCTGTCAACAGTGCAAACATTTACAGGAGTCATGATGGAGCCAGGTTTGCAAATGAAGGGGACACCTGTAAAAGGTCCCTGTTGACTTCAGGGCCCCTTTTCATGTGTGGATCAGCTGTGAGAGCATGGGCTGTATGTCCTTGGGAATGTATGGAAGTAAATCCAGGAATACAGAGACAGGAAGGTGGTGATTTTAATGTCTCCTTCTCAAGTGATGGAAGCATAGGGTTTCCTTTCCATTCTTACTTCTTATTTGAGCACAATTTCTCTTCTTCACTGAGTTTACTTTTATTGGGC
This sequence comes from Calyptomena viridis, assembly GCA_013390005.1. Lineage (NCBI taxonomy): Eukaryota > Metazoa > Chordata > Aves > Passeriformes > Eurylaimidae > Calyptomena > Calyptomena viridis. Next base: position 745,867 of record WEIV01029926.1, on the reverse strand, counting down.
ACGGTGGTACTTCAGCAAAGGTGGGATTTTATCATCTTGGAGTTCTTTCCCAACCTTAATGATTCCATGGTTCTATTGTGCTGAAAGCATCTCCCCACAATGAGGACAACTTTTATCTATTTTGGGAACTTGAGGGCACCGTCTTGATCAGTAGACACCTCCCCTCTCATGAGGTAGAGCTTCACCTTGACACCTCTGCAACCCCCCAAAAGGAGATCTGCAGTGTCTTTCTAGGTCAGTTACTTTGCCAGCTGAAGCTGGACTTGAGGATCTGCATTGAAACCTCATATTTCCCACCGTGGAGGTGCAGCCCAAATGTGGATCCACCCTAATCCCATCCTTGGGTCATGCCAAAAAGTCTTTGCATTGCCCTGCCTCGTGTCTGTGTTGGAGACATCACATTCCTTTTACTGGTGCTGTTCAGACCTGGGGCCATCACAACTCTGTCCTTTCCACAGTCCCCCATGGATTTGTGTCTGTAGAAAACCCTCAGCATTGCTGCTCTTGTGCAGAGATTGTATTGTGACAGGATGTCCTTTGTGCACAACCCCATCAACGGCAGCAATTTCAGAGCTCTAATCCCAATAAGTTTTTATGCTCAGCACTGGCTTGATATTTCCTTGGCCATCCTTGTAGAATTACTTTCCCCAAACTGTTGTCAACTTGGGTCATTTTGTGTTACTTGTTTGAACTTGTCAAATTTCATTTCAGACCTGGGTAGTACTTGACTCATATTTACTTCAAACTCCTCTTCCTGCAGTTCATTGCTTTCATTATTTATAGGTGTTCTTGAAAGCATATCTGCTGAGCTCCTTACTGGGCCTGTATTTCACATTTAATGAGTACTTTTGCAATTTCATTACATTTTTTCTCAAGTCCAGGTGGCTCATTGTACAATGGATTTTTCTCTGTGGCTCCTGGTACTTTATGGTCTCTTTCTACCTTGATTGAATTCTTCCCATAAACATATTCATGAAAATACTCGTGACTTAAAACAATTGCCAGTATTCCAAGTGCAAGCAGAGCTTTAGGTGTGTTTTAGCCCATGGCTCAGATATCTCCTTGCCAGACAGCCACAGGCAAAAAGACCTTGCATCAGTTTGGGTCTCACAATCCCTGTTAACCTTAGAATGTCCCAGACAACTTCTCTTTACACCAAATCTCACTCTTTTTTCAGTTATCTGGGAGTTGTTCTGGACTATCTTTGAGGATCATCCAGCAGTGTGAGAAAAATGGAGATTAGTTTATCTCCAGCTCTTTTAAGGGAGAGATCTCAGCTGCCCAGTGGGAAAGGCCCTGGGGGTGCTGGACACAAGCCCAGGGGTGCCCAGGTGGGCAAGAGGCCAATGACTGTCCCTGTGCTGGCACTGCTGGGGACCCTGCAGGGCTGTGTCCAGTTCTGGGCACAGCAAGTTCAGGAAAGACATGAAGGGGCTGGAACGTGTCCTGGGAAGGGAAGGGAGCTGGGGAAGGGGCTTGAGCCCCAGGAGCAGCTGAGGGAGCTGGGGGGGCTCAGCCTGGAGAAAAGGAGGCTCAGGGGGCACTTGGAATTCTCTGCAATCCCTGACAGGAGGGGGGAGCCGGGGCGGGGTCGGGCTCTGCTCCCAGGGAACAAGGGACAGGAGGAGAGGGAATGGCCTCAGGCTGTGCCAGGGGAGGGTCAGGTTGGACATCAGGAGGAATTTCTTCACTGAAAAGGTTCTCAAACATTGGCAGGGGCTGCCCGGGGAGGTCTGGAGTCCCCATCCCTGGAGGTGTCCAGAGAAGGACTGGATGTGGCACTCAATGCTCTGGGCTGGGGGACAAGGTGGGGTTTGGGCACAGCTTGGACTCGATGATCGTGGAGATCTTTTCCAACCTCAATAATTCTGTGATTCTATTGGTGTTTGCACCCCGCCCTGCACAGGGGGTGTTGGTCAGTGAGTCTCTCTGTCATTGCTGCAATACCAGTATTAGTAGCAATAAAACCAGTGTTGATGTTCTCACCAATTCCCAAAAGGCCTCCCGGTCAAAGGTTTGGAAAGTTGGTCTGAGCTGGAGACCACCTTCACTCTTGCATAATTCCCCAAACCCTAATTCCCCTTCCCTTATCTGGTTGACTGCAAAATGTTGGAGAGCATCAGCATTATTGTGTTCCCAGTATCCCATGGTTATCCCAACCATCAGATCATCTGCTGCTGGTTCAGTCTCATCTTAATCCTCTGAGATCTGGGCACGATATGTTAGTGCTGAGACTACCCTACAGAGATGTTTGCTTGCCTCTCCTAAAAGAATTACTGAGCAGGAGTATGAATCTCTCCCATCAGCCTTACCCAGCTTCCTAATACGAAAATCCTCTTGAATTTGGAAGTCTAGACTTGCACATATCAGACATGCCTGCAGGCTTCCTTCAGATGTTGCATACAGGTTTTTTTTTTAGTTTGTTCAAATCCTTATTTTGCTTGTTTTAATGAAAGTCACTCTTTTCTGTTGTGTAAGTTGGTTAGTTTCTGGATGCACTGCATAGGTTTTGTTTTGTCACCCACTCAGATTCAGCTGATGGTGTCTCTTGGTGTCAGTGTGACTTCATGGGGGTATTTGGAGAAAAGGAGGCTCAGGGGGCACCTGGAATTCTCTGCAATCCCTGCCAGGAGGGGGGAGCTGGGGGGGGATCGGGCTCTGCTCCCAGGGAACAAGGGACTGGAGGAGAGGGAACGGCCTCAGGCTGTGCCAGAGGAGGGTCAGGTTGGACATCAGGAGGAATTTCTTCATGGAAAGGGATGTCAGGCCTTGGCAGGGGCTGCCCGGGGAGGTTTGGAGTCCCCATCCCTGGAGGTGTCCAAGGAAGGGCTGGATAGGGCAGTCAGTGCTCGGGGCTGGGGGAACAAGGTGGGGATGGGACACAGCTTGGACTCCATGGGCTGGGAAGGCTTTTCCAATCTCAGTGAATCTGGGATTCTGTGATATGGTGCATAATTTTTAAGGACCACTAGCAGCAGTTGTCAATGTCATGGCCAGGGGTGTGGCCTGGGTTCCTCTGTGTCCCCAAAATCTGTGTCCCCCACTGGAAGTCACCTCCGCAACCTCACCTGCACCTTCCTCGGTTGGTCCCCGTGTTGTGTGTGTCCATCAATCCACTTGTGCTCAAATCAATCACAGTCTGGAGCATTTTTATCACCCTGTGGAACAATGTGTTTCCTGCTCTCTGCAAAATCCAGAAGGATTCAGAAACACTGGGTTTTGATCTGATTTAATTTGGAGGTGAGAACATGTTCCAAAGGGAAATATCTTGGAGACCAGTCACCCTGGAGTTGTAGAGGTGGGTCTTGCACAAGTGCCACCTTGAACTTTCATGGAGGGAAGGATTTGACCTTGGAGAGGGGAAAGGGAAGTTGCCTAAAGGGCTGGGAGTCCACAGGAGGTCTAGAGCCTCTGAAGCTGCATAAATTCTCCTGGTTTTGGACTCCTGCAGCCAGTTTTTCCACACCAAATGGATCCATTTGTTCTGCTCCTTTTTTTTCATGTGCCCACACATGCAAGAAAGACTTTTCAAGGTCTCCCTCCTTTAAAAATCTGTATCACCTTCCCAAGGAGAAAAGCAGAACCACCAAAACAAAGGTCGAACAGTTTCATGGGCAGCCTCCTCCCCCAAAACCAGGATGCACCAAACAACGAAGGGAACAAATATTAAAAAAAAATAAAAATAAAAAAATCAGTCCATATGTTTATCCTGAGCATTTAAAATGGCTGGGAAATTCTTGCTTTTTGGGAGTGACCAGTTCATTGCTTTGCTAAGTATCTTTCTAAGCCACCTCTTGTCAGAAGAAGAGAATAAATGAAAAGAGAGAAAGAGAGAGAGAGAGAGAAAAAGACCTTTGCATAGCTTGAGCCTTTGTGCCGTGCATTCAGACTGATTTGTACCCTTTGTAGTCTTAATTATTTGTGAGAGCAGGATAACAGGAGTACCAAGCTCACCCATTATTTGCTGCATAAAAAAAGGCACACAGAAGCCGCTGATCGGTTTTGAATTAGCAAACATGATACTAAAAAAAAAAAAGTATACGGGGAGGGGGGGGACGAGAGAGAGAGTGCATAAAAAAAATTCATTAATATCATCAGGGATTAGGAGGCTGATTAAAGTGTAGCTGTTAGCGTATGCAAATGAGCGATAGGCATTTATCAGAGCCTGTGCAAGCTGTCTCAGAGCTGTAAAGCCCACGTATGTTTTTCAGCTGATTAAAACAGTTTTAAGTTCTGGAGGATTTTTTTTTTTTGAGAAAATAAAAAAAAAAAATTAAAAAGCCGCCATCATCTATCCTTTTCCTTTTGGCTAAATTCCTCTAAGTGCACTCCAACCATTTCCACTTGAATGCACTCACTCTCTCTTGCTTTCTCTTTCGGGTAATGAGAGTTTGGGAAGGGAATGAATGCAAACGAAGCAGGAGGTTTGCAACAGCTTCCTTAGGAACTTCCAGAATGAGGCCATCCGAGGCTGTGCTCCAAAACATCACACAATCCCAGGATATGCTGAGTTGGAAAGGATCCACAAGGTCATGGAGTCCAACCCTCAGCCCTGCACAGTCCCATCCCCAAGAGTCCCCCCTGTCCCAGAGGATCATTCCACCCCTCCTGGAGCTCTGGTAGCCTTGGCAGCTCTGGCAGCTGTGCCCACTGCCCTGGGGAGCCTGGGCAGTGCCCACCCACCCTGTGGGCAAAGAAGAGCCTTGTGCTGAGCTCCAACCTCCCCCTGCCCTGACACAACTCCAGGCCATTCCCTTGACAGGCCCTGGGGAGCAGAAATGGGCTGGTGGCTCTTTTTCATCAGCTTCATCCTGTCTTGGGGTCATGTTTTGAGCCTTGCCCTGTTCTAAATGGAGTGGGAGTCTCCATCCAAGCCTCTCACAATCCCAGCTCCACATTACAAAGCTATTTTTCCACCCAGACAATATTTCTTCCAGCTCTGGTTGGTAAGGAATGGCATGAATAGCAGTGGATAACCAGGCTCCTTCAGGAAGGACATGGGATGGGATGCTGAGTGCAAACCCCATTCCAAACCACATTCCAAAGCTTGTAGGAAGGACATGTAAACCCCAGCAGAGGAGCAATGTAAGAGAAGGCTGCAGCTACTCCATGCAAACATTATCACTTTTCTTTTGTCTGCATTCCTTGCCCTGGTGGGTCTGGTTGTCCTGGCTTTTCCTGATTTGTCCTGATTGTCCTGGCCATGAAGAGACTGTTTGGGCTTGGCTTTTTTCTGTGAAATCCCCAGAGAGGATATTTTCAGGAAACAGTGGCTAAATGTGGTGCTTTCCAGAGTGGGAATTTAATAGAGACACCTGAAACTGTGCGCTCTCCTGGTTCAGTTCATCTCCATCTCCAGCACTTCCAAAGAAGCCAGTGGTAATGCTGGAATATCCCTCTGATTTTGTTAATAATAGGATTTTATGCATCCATTTATCAACACCACATTCAAATTTGGTTTCCCTGGGATGAGATCTCTGTCCATAATCAAAGTATTCCTTTTTGTTGTTTACCAGAGATATTCCTTCTGGCTCTGGGCTGTTGTTACTCCTCTACCTGTGGTTCAGTTGGAAAGGGCATTTCACACCCTTGGAGGTGGTTTCGCCACATTGGAGTGAAGTGACTGGTTAAGGGGAGAGGACAAAATTCAGGAATTGTCCTAGATCTGGGAAAAATCGTGGAAGAGGCTGGCAGTGGTTTTCTGTGGTTTATCACATAAATCCAAAATTTATCACGTGTCACTTGAGCTTACCCCTTCATGGAGGGAGCATCCCTTGGAAGAGCAGCCTCAGCTCACAGCCTGCCAGCTCTTCCATTATGAACCAACAATGGCATTTAAAGTGGTCGGGACTTTGCTGTAAAATTCTGCTCTGTTGAAACTTGGCACACGAGGGCCCTGCCCAACAGCGATTTTGTTGTTGTTGTTGTTGAGTATTTGGAAGTAAATCAGCTTGGCCATTTTATGTTTTCAAAGATTATTTCTTTTGAGCCCCAGTCTCATTTCTCAGGCTGGCAAAAGCTTCCAGAGCTGCAGGGAAAATGCATCCAACGTTGAGGAAGGGCTTTGTGCCTGTCATTGAACAGAGACCCCTTCCAATAATTGGGAAGCACTCCGGCAGGTCCTGGACTGCATCCCATCCCATATCCCCCCTGCAGGAGCCTGGTTATTCATTGCTGTTTCATACCAGCCCTTCCAAGACTGGGAAGAATTATTGTGTCTGGGTGGAAAACAGGAAAACAGCGGAACGGGGCCAGGGTTGGAAGTAGCTTGTGAGCGACTCAGGAAAGCAGAGCCCTGCTCAGCACAAGGCTTTAGAACATCAGTAGTAGCACCTTGTGGGTGCAGCTGGGAGGGATGTGGCAGAACACAGCCCTGGGATGGCACGGATGGCAGGATGGGCACTGCCGTGTGTCCAGCTCTGGGGGACAGCACAGGAAGGACATGGAGCTGCTGGAGAGAGTCCAGAGGAGGCCCCAAGAGATCAGAGGGATGGAGCAGCTCTGCTGGGAGGAAAGGCTGGGAGAGCTGGGGTTGTTCACCTGGAGAAGAGACTCAGGGAGACCTTAGAGCCCCTTCCAGTGGTTAAAGAGGCTCCAAGAAAGCTGGAGAGGGACTTTGGGCAAGGACAGGAGAAGGGGAAATGGTTTCCCACTGCCAGAGGGCACAGTTAGATGGGATTTGGGGAGGAATTCTTGGCTGTGAGGGTGGGGAGGCCCTGGCACAGGTTGGGCAGAGAACCTGTGCCTGCCCCATACCTGTAAGTGTCCAAAGCCAGGTTGGAGCAACCTGGGATAGTGGAAGGTGTTGCTGCCCATGGCAGGGGGTCCTTAAAAGTCCCTTCCAACCTAAACCATCCTGGGATTCTATGCTCAGGGTGCTGCTGGGAGTGGCCACCCAGCAAGGCTGGACTTGGTGCCAACACACAGGTCAACGTGGTGTCCAAAAACAGGGCCAAGGAACAACCCTTTGAAAAATACAAAGGAAACCAGGTAGAATGAAGGAAAATGAAGCAGCTCCAAACATAATTCTTTAAAAATATCAAGCCAGGAGTCAATGGGTGGCTAAGATATTGTACTGGAATGCATGGATGAAGATCCACTGTTGTTTAGAAGTGGTCTTCAAGGCTGGAAGAAGTGGTTGACCCAAGATGCCGGAGCAGGACTGTTCTCTGTGAGCACTTGGCTCTGCAGGTATCCCAGAGTTAAGTGGAACAATCAGCTCTGGATCACGGCTGACTTCCAAAAGACTCAACAGCTGGAAAACTGGACACTATCCTGGGAATGACACTGGATCAGCCAGTGTAAATAATGCCTGTGGAGGGAGGGAAGGCTGGTGTGTTGTAGCTGTGCTGAGCCTGTTGGTGTCCAATGTCTGTGTCCAAGCTCTGGCACTGGAGAAGGATCACTGACCATCCACCCCCTTCTGACCAAAATTTCCTGACTCTGCAGAACCCCCAGTCAATTTTAGGGATCATCTGTATCATCATTTCCTGCTCAGAAGCATTCCCAGGATACTTCCATGACATTCCCCTTCTCTGTGTCTTTTCCAGACCTTTTGTAGGACTTTGTGAAATGGGAGTGGATCTGCACCGTCCTTATCCAAAGCTGATCCCTGCAATGCTCTTTGCTTTGTTCTCTATTCCTTTCCAATGACAAAAAGAAGCAACAAAATCTGACTTTTTAAAAGCAATAATTGGTGACGAAGCTGACACTTTCATGGGCTCCCACCTTGAGGCTGGTGTGAAGTTGTGCTACATCCAAAATGAAACAAGGAAAGAACAAAGGCTTAGAGACAGGTGATACAAACTCTTCCAAGTGACAATATCTGGTTTTTTTCCCAGGAAAGAATGACTAGAAGATGAAATGACTGTAATAAACGGCATAAAGAAAGTCAATCAGGCTGTCAAATTTCTTTTTTAGACAATTACAACAGTGTCCCATTCAAAGGGACACTGAATGAACTTGAAAGGCAACAGAATTGCAACTGATAAAAGGACAGTTTTGTGAGCAATTCATGCACAGTTTTGGGCACTCATTGCCCTGACATATCCCTGCAACCAAGTTCTCCAGTTGTGGTATCCAGGAAAAAGCTGTTACTGAAGGTAAGAAAGTTTCACATTCCAGGACTTATGGGAGCTTGTTCCACAGCAGCTTGTCCTGGGTTTTTCTGCATCTCCTGTCACCTGGGAGGGTGTGATGACTCTGGTCCTGGACACAGGTGGTGTTGTGAGCAGGTCCAGCTATTCTTATCCCCCAACACCTGGAGATTCCCATGTTGCAGCTCTGAGAGGTGGATCCATGTGATAGAGGAGCAAGACAGAGAGCTCCAATTGGAGTTCCAATTGGGAAAGGAGGTGCATTTGGGAGTGACCCCTGAAGCAGAGCTGGAGATGGGAAAATCCAGTCTTCTTCTCTCCTGTCCAAATGGGTGCCCCAATCAACCGTAACAATGGAATTTTCTTAGCCTTTCATTCAGATTAATCCAGAGAAACCTTGGCTGGGTGACAAGGAACAAGAATTCCCATAAAGGGCTTTTGGAGGGGCCCATGGAATCCCTTGCTCCATGCTCTGGGGCACAGCTCTGTGTAGACAACCCAAAGCCGTGAGGAATTTTCTCCAGGCTGAAGGGAAGGATCTTCTGCATTGGGAATGAGCTACAAAGAGGATGGACACACCATCTTGCCATTCCCAAATAAGACATCCCATGTATTGAGTGAAACAGGCACAACAACATGGAAATAGGATGTAACCAGGGGCACAGGATCATTCAGGTTGGAAAAGTCTTCTAAGATCATTGAGTCCAACTGTTCCTCCAGCACTGCCAAGGCCACCAGTGACCCCTGTCCCTAAATGAGGTTTTTGAACATTGGATCCTTCTCTCCAGTCTCAGGCATGAGAAAACGAACCCCCTAATTACGGCATTTAATAAGTTCTTGGTCTTCAACCTTATGACATTTAAATTTCTTCTGGGTTTGTATATCTATGGAGTCCTCAGGTGAGAAATCATATGCAAATAGGTTTATAATTGCAAAATACAAAAGGTTGCCTCCTGCAGGCTACAACTGTGAAATTTTTGCATTTTGCTTGCGACAGAAAGTTATAAATCCACTTCTTAATGAAATTCTGAAATACAATAATAGGAATAATAGCAATTCTGAAATGTGTTGTTTCAAGGAGCCTTGCAACAGGGCAGATTGGAGATTTCGTTGTCCACCTGCCGAGGATGATTCCTGAATTTCAGAGGAGCTCAGGGGCAAATTTACTTCTGCTGCTTTCCTTGACAGAGACATGAGCAGCTGCTGAGACAGAGGAGCTGTACAAAAAGAAATACAGCTTGACTTCTAAGCATTCCTGGACTTCTCCAAGGGCTGGCTGCAGCCTCCTGGAGCTGGCAGCTGAAATTGGAGTCCAAGATGTATTGCAGTAATTCTGCCAAGGAAGTGCTAACAACAGGAAACACAATGCAAATATAATCGAGGTCATCAGCCCCTTTTCCTTGCATAAGTACTTAAATATGTGCTGGGATTGCAGTTACTTAACTGTAATTGCTCAGGGCTTTAACGGTAGCTGAGCTTGGATTCTTCCTCCGGGTGATCTATTGGTTTCTGACCCTCCTTGGGCACGCCCTGTAAATATTTACACACCTCAAGTCAACGGGTTTGTGTGTTTATTCAAAGCCATGACAATTAAAATGCAGGGGAAAGAGTTTTCCGAGCTCCTCACAGATGTCGTGTTACCTGGGGAATTGGGTTGGGGGACAACGTGAGTGGCACATCCAAAGGATATCTTGCTTTTGGGAGCATCCAAAGAAATGTCCTTCTTTGCTTTAGGTGGGCAAAACCCACTTGGAGCACTGTCAGAATTGCCACTGTTGAAAAGACACTGATTTCTCATTGATGCCATTAAATGTCCTCCCACATGATCTCCTTGGTCCCTCCAACCCTCTGAGCTACTTCCAACCCCAGGGAATGGCACTGACAGAGTTAACAGGGATGAGGAGCTCATTTTCACAGCCAGCTGCACTGCAATGGGACCACAGAGATGCTAAAGAATATTTACTAAAAGGCAGAACATTTGTGAAAAAAAAATATATCCAAGCACACATAATCACCACAGCATATCATGCCTTCATTTCCAGCTTCCTTGATAACTTCTGGCACAGCTCTCTGGCAGGGAAAGCACGGGTTAGTGAACAAGCCATCCATGAGCCCTTTCCCATCCCTGATGTGCCAAAGGATTGGATACAGAATCAAACTGGAGCTTTATCCTTGGTTTAATGTGCAGATGTAACTGGTGTATTTATGTTTTTCCATCCAGACCAGGTTAGAGGGCCCAAATGCTGAGGACAAGGACTTTTTTGGAGTAGGTTATGTCAGTGCAAGCCTTACAGTGCACTCTCGCATGTACCTTGTTGAATGGAGTTGCTCACCAGAGAGGAAAATGATGCCTAAAACAGGTAAGAAAAGCACTTTTCAAACCCAGAGTGATGCATCTCAGTCCAAATCCATTCTGACTTTGTGTCAGTCATTGCCTTTTTCCAACAAGAACTCCGGTGAGAGACATCCATGTCTCCTCACAATTCCAGAGCTTCTGAGGGAATTCTGCCCAATTTATCCTGGTTACTATGGCCCGGCCTAAATGTCTGTATGGATCTGGGGTGCATGGATCCCTGGTGCTCAAAGGGAACACCCAGCTCTGGAATCCACCCTCAGCACACCCATTTCTTGCAGTTTTTCCTCCCTTTCTGACACTGTTTTGCTGCGCAGGGAAACCCTTGCAGCAAGATTGAAGGTGGACACATGTCACAGTGGGAGCCAGAAGGTGTCAGAAAGCTGTCTCTGGTCCCAGGAGGGCATATACCATATCATATCATATCATATCATATCATATCATATCATATCATATCATATCATATCATAGAATGGCTTGGATTGGAAGGGACCTTAAAGACCATCCCATCTCACCCCCTGCCATGGGCAGGGACACCTTCCACTATCCCAGGTTGCTCCAAGCCCTGTCCAACCAGGCCTTGGACACTTCCAGGGATGGGGCAGCCACAGCTTCTCTGGGCAACCTGTGCCAGGGCCTCACCACCTTTCCAGGAAATGATTTCTTTCCAATATCCAATATATCCTTCTTCAGCTTCAAGCCATTCCCTGTTGTCTTGTCCCTCCATCCCTTGTTGCAAGTCCTCCAGCTCTCCTGGAGCCCCTTTGGGCTCTGGAAGGGGCTCTGAGGTCTCCCTGGAGCCTTTTCTTCTCCAGGTGAACAACCCCAGCTCTCCCAGCCTGGCTCCAGAGCAAAGGAGCTCCATCCCTTGGAGCAGCTCCGTGGCCTTGTCTGGACTCGCTCCAACAGCTCCATGTCCATATCGATCCCAACCGATCCATCCCAACAGACACAGCTCTTCAGGGAGGAAACCGGATGTGTATTAGCATTCATACGGATACCCCCACAGCCCAGACAAAGCTTGGGAGCAGGGAGCAGCTTTCCCTTGATCCCAAGTGGGCAGTGCATTCCCAAGAAGGTGGTGGGAGCTGTTTGGTGCCAGCTCTGAGACACAACTCGGCTCGACTTCCTAAAGAGGGGCAGGCCCTGATCCGTTCCCTGTGGGATCAGGGCCAGGAGCCAGGGAATGGCCTGGAGTTGTGTCAGGGCAGGGGGAGGTTGGAGCTCAGCACTAGGCTCTTCTTTGCCCACAGGGTGGGTGGGCACTGCCCACGCTCCCCAGGGCAGTGGGCACAGCCCCAAGGCTGCCAGAGCTCCAGGAGGGGTGGGATGATCCTCTGGGCACAGAGGGGAACTCTTAGGGATGGGCCTGTGCAGGGCTGAGGGTTGGATTGGATGATCCTGATGGACCCCTTCCAGCTCAGCATATCCTGGGATTCTGTGATTCCAAGCTCCCAAGCCTTTCATGCCCACCCCCAAGAGATGATCCTTTCTCCCTTGAAATGCCTCTCTCAGCTAACACATATTACAAGGAGTTTAGCTCTAGTTTTCCTGTATGGCCTTTTACAAATTCAATTAGAAACCCTCTTGTTTTGCCACACTTGGAATTGTTCTCAGCCTAATATGGTGTTTGTCAGGGTTTTGTTTTGTTCTCCTTGCAGCTCATGATGTCCTTGTTCTGAGTCGAGGCATCTCCTCCTCATGGCCCTGCTACCTTTGCATGCAACACTTCTGCTGCTCTAAAGATACCAAAAGGTTTTAATTATGATTAAGCCAAGTCATTTCAACAGTTTCTAGTTGCAAATAAACAGCTTGTTTTGGATAATGGAGGTAATGGTTTGCATTTCAACTTTCTTTCTAACCTCTGATTTTTGCTTGTAATATTTTATGTGGTTAAATCAATTTTTTCTGCCATTGAGTGGGCATTTTCTTTTTCCTTTTTTTTTTTTTTTTTTTAAATTTTTTTATTTAAACTCAGCTGTAAAGCATGTGTTTCATCATATCCTTGTCACCCTAGGACATGCCTGCTTAGTAAAACCAGGCTGTTGTCATGCTCCTTTTCAGAGGGGTCTGGAATGGAGAAGAAAAATTTTTGTTGTCTTCTCCTATTGCTGGCAAGGAAAGCAAACGTTATCAGCTTATTAAAAGTCAGGTAGAACTCCAGGCTTTGGGATGTGGATGTGTTTTCTTAATTCAGTGTGGCTTATTTTATGGGATGATCAGATTTGGGGTTACAACACTTCTGCATGACCTTACTCAACCCCAGGCTACAATGAAACCATCACTGTCCCCTGGCAGACTGTTAAACACACTCTTAATTTTCAGAGTTGCTCTAAACCTGCTTTACTGGGGCAAAGGGACTTTTCTAGGTAGGGAATTAATTGTGATTATTTCAGTGTACAGGAAATACAATATGTATCATCAGTCCAAACTGACTTAAGCCAGCCAAGGAGTTATCATTAGAGAGTATTTTCATTTAGGTCACTTAAGCCTTGATTAATTAAATCCTGCTATGTGATTTCTTTCTAAAGTTTAATCCACACTCTGGATTTTTGATTAAAATGTACACAATTTGAAGCAGCTCCTCATATAAAACCACACTGTGGTTTTATAAACAGAGTCCTCAGATGTCACTGCTGTTGCCTTGGATTGTTCTTCAGTGTGTGGTGCAGAAATTGCCCTTTGAATCCTTTCCCCAGCACCCTGCACCACATTTAAAACTTGGTTTTTTTGCTGCTACACCCTCCTGACTGGTATTGTTTTGTACATGGAGTATCCTGAGCTGGAAGGGATCCACCAGGATCATCCAGTCCAACCCTCAGCCCTGCACAGGCCCATCCCCAAGAGTACCCCCCTGTGCCCAGAGGATCATCCCACCCCTCCTGGAGCTCTGGCAGCCTTGGGGCTGTGCCCACTGCCCTGGGGAGCGTGGGCAGTGCCCCCCCACCCTGTGGGCAAAGAAGAGCCTTGTGCTGAGCTCCAACCTTCCCCTGCCCTGACACAACTCCAGTCGTTCCCCAGCTCCTGGCCCTGGTTTCCACAGGGAAGAGATCATAATCAAAGTCAGAATTGGACTCCCAGGGAAGAGGAGGGAGAAGAGGATGCTCTTCATCCAGTCTGGTGGTGCCGAAGGAATTTCAGCCTGGAATGGCATTGTGTTAATTTGAATATGTCTGTGGGAAATCACAGACTGGTTTGGGTTGGAATGCTTGGACACTTCCAGGGATGGGGCATCTTGTGATGTAATTTCATCAGATTTGTGTCTCTGCAGGACCTTTAGCTCCATCATGTTTGATCATCAGTTTCTTCTGTTAATCTTTGGGAATATTGAATCATTCCTGGGTCACGTCATAGCTGAGTTACTCCTTTTTCTTCCAAAACTGGGCTGCTGGATGCTCCATGGGAAGCATTTGCTGCTCCATAAAATGCAGCTCCTTAGTCCCTGGGTTTTTCCCAAGTATGATGAGGGTTGGTGGCCCTTTTCCTATGGAGGTGGCAGGGAACAAACTGCTTCTGCACAGCTTTGCTCTCAGAGAAGTGGTATCACCTTCCAGGTCTTCTGAGGAGAAAGGAAAGAGACGAGCAAAGAGGAGCAGGGAATAAGCATAGAATATTTCTAAATACATTTTTCCAATTAAATCATTAAATTCAGAGCCTGTATGAACATAAAGTGTTGCATGTGTGCATCACTTTAAAGACCTGCCTAACCCCCTTCTCCACAACACAACCATTAACTCTTTTTTTTTAAAGCCAATAATCAATGATGATCTAATTTGTTACATTGACATTTTTGCTGGTTTCATCTGAAGGAATTAATTAACAGCAAAATGCTTCCTTTCCAGGTGTAAGAGTGGGGGGTCAGATGAGTTTTGACCTTTGCTGAGAAAACATTTCAATGAGGTTAAGCCTCGGATCTCATTGATCGAAGATATGGTGCCTGCTCTGACAAATCTGGGAATACATTACCTGGGGCTTCCAGGATTTGTCTTGGCTCAGTGGCATTGGGAAGCGGCCAAAATAAGAAGTGGAAGATGGAGCAAACTCTTCCCTGAGTTCAAGGAATCCTTCTGTCTTAATCTCTACAGCTCGTCCAGGAATCCCTGGGTCCTGCACTCTGCCAATGGAAGTGCACTTGGATCCAGGCTGTCTCAGCTTTCCTTTATGAAGCATCATCTCTAATGCACCTCAGGGTGGGCCATGGGGACACAGAGCAAAGACGAGAACAGAAATATCACCAAGGTCCACCTCGAGGTTCTGCCCTCGCTTTACTCACTCCTGGAGCCTCAAAACCAGGGTTAATACAGGTGTGTGCCCCATTTATTTCTCCCAGGAGAGGGTCCAGTTGTTTTCTCTTTGTTCTGAAGATTGGTGGGAGCATCTTTGATCTTTCTGGGGCTGGGAGGAGGCTGCATGCCAGGCTGGGATGCTGTGGATTCCAGGAGGGATACAGGGAGCTGGGGTGTTTCCTTCAGTGCTGTGGCAGCACTTGAAACTTTAATCAATAGGTACCATTTTTAATGGTTAATCCAAGATTATTTTTTGGAAAACATGTGATGCAAAAGGGGGATAAAGGAGATGTTTTAGTGGTAGGAGTATGACGGAGCATGCAGAGATCTGCTAACACGGCAAGGAGTCAAAGGAAAAGCACTGAAGAGCAAGTGCTGTGGGTTCGCCTTCCTTCTCATTTGTCACTGATCCAAGAGACAGAAACTCTTGGATCAGTAAAACAACCATTTTGGATTAGTAAAATAACTTTTTTGGACACCTTTAGATCCTTCCTGCCCAGCACAGCCAGGACTCCCCTGCAAGCACCACAATGCTCCACAACTAGGCCCAGGCTCACCTTCCATCTGGGTGTCTCCATGCCCAGACATCCCCTTAGGCATGTCCCTGGTGCCAACTTCACTGTGCTCCCCCACTTATGGACCCATCCCAGCTCAGGTGCTGCTCCATGTTGGCCCCTGCTGGATTTTTTCCCAAGACAGGTGTCTGGAGCACAGCAATTGCAATGCTTGGGGAGGAAGGTGAGATACATGTTGTCTGTCTCTTTTGTGGCAGATCCCACCACTTCCTTGTAGCATGCTCTTCTCCATCCTCTCCTGAAGCCCTAACTGATGCAACCTCAGTCAAAATTACTAATGTTATCCCAGAGAAAAGTTTAACAGGATCTCGTTATCAGTTTTCTGCCATGATTTTGGGGAAATGGGCTTGAAAACAGATGGAGCAGCAAAGCCAGTTGGTTGTGTCCCCCACAGGTGAGAGAAGTAACTCAAGGAATGCCTTGCACCCTGATTCCTGCCCTGGAATGAGACAGAATCCATGTGCTCCTCTCACAGTTGTACAATGAACACATGTAAAACTGTAGTTTGGGTTTCCAGGTTGAAATGACCCCATTAAAGGTAATTTCTGCAGGGGAACTCAACAGCCACCATCTGCACCATGAGCTCTGGCAGACGGTGATGCTGCTGCCTCAGGGATTGATCCCTCGTTTAGGTCAGTCATGGCCTCACTCTGTAAGAACAGCCTGGACAAAGTCTGACCTCACACCTTGTCCACTCCAGCAACACTTTTTTTGGTGTGTCCCAGTGCAGTTCCCCACAAGGTGTTTGAGGCCGCAGGTTACCTGGGCCATGGTGTCCCCTCAGCATTCCTGGGAACTGTGGAAGCTCAGGTCTCTCTGGGGATGCTGGAGCCTCCCAATCAGTTTTAGATGCCCCATTCCCAGGGGCTCAGCTGTGAAGGCAGCCTGGAGAGCAGGGCTCTGCTGCTGGTGCACCCCAAAACCCACGGCTGTGACCAGGGAGGACACACAGACCTAGGGTTCCTCCTGCACAACCAGCCAACATCTCCCACATGAAAACCACAGTCTGTCTTATCTCCATAGGATATTTCACAGAATATTCTAGGTTGGAAGGGATGCACAAGGATCATTGAGTCCAACTCTGAAGTGAAAGGCCTGGGTCAGTGTCCTCAGAGTGCTGTGTCCCCACTTGGCACATCTTGGTGTCACCCAGGACACCACCAGAGCCATAAATGGGTCTCTGCACCTCAGGGACTGTGGTCTCTGCAATGCTGACACAACTTCTCCATCCCTGTTCTTTGGTTTTATCCACGTGCCCATGGATTAGCACCACCAGGAGAGCTTTTTTTAATGCCTCCATCCTCATCTGCTGCCAGGATTTCTGGTGTGCCTGCTTTTAAGTGTCTTGCATTGGTCTATAGTTATTTACATTGCCTGTTTCAGCTCTCCCAACAGTAAATCAAGATTAATTCCACTGAAGTTTATGGAGTTACGCCAGTGGAAAACTGCCTGATAAGAGATTCAGGCCATTTTCATCGGGTTTGTTCACTTGTTTGTTTGAAATTGTATGTGTTGCTGTGGAATGATAAAATGAGTGGACTGAAAGGCAGGTTCACTGCAAAATACAATTCAAAAGGTTTTTGACTTCACATAGTACAGCAAAACAATCACTTCCAGCAGTTAGAAGTTGATTGTGGAGTAGGATCACGGAGTTTGGAGGAGGAGAGGGGAAAAATGAAGCAGAGAAGGAGGAGGGGCACAATGAAAGTTTCATGGCACAACATTGAAGGCAGAGATGGCAAATCGGGGTGCTATCAAAACTTTTACATAGATGGGAATATATAGTGTCTGTCTGGGTGGTTCTCAAAATCCCTGGGGGACTCACCAGCTTGGAGCCCAAGTGGACAATGTAATTCCCTATTTTTGGCAAATTCATCTTGCAAAGCAAGGCAGTGACAGGGCAGACTCAGCAGCTCCCAGGATGTTAAATCCTCTATGGACAAGCTGTGTCTCACCTCTCCTGGTGTTTGCACCCAGATCCCACATCTGTTAACAGCAGAACCTGGGCAGGAACCTGTGCCAGAACCCACCATGTCTTGGGGGATGTGGCATGGAAAACACACTGTATGTTCTACAAAACCAATGGCTGGTGGATAAATAATCCAAGTTTCTTTCCTTGCTGTTCCTAGGGAGATTTTTAGCTGACATCTGGTTTCATACGCTTTGTGTCAACACAATTTCCTTCTTCTTTGTGGGAATTGGGTTTCCTGTTCTTTCACTTCCACATTCACCTCACTGAGCTTCTCTCCTGGCCAGGACCATCCCAGTGCCAGCAGTTTGGCTCCTTGAATGCAAAGATACCTGTCCTGAAGAATTCCAAGCTGTTCACAGCTGAGTTTGCTCTTGCATGAGTATTTTTATCAGTCAAAATAGTGAGATTCAGTTTTCTGTGGCTGTTACTGAGGAAATTCATTCTTTACACGTGGGTGGTACTGGGGCAGCAATATAATGGTTTGATGTTTCCCTCATCCTTCAGTGTGTGGCTCCAGGAGCATGTCCAGGGGTGGGAATGGAGCTGGGGAAGGGGCTGGAGCCCCAGGAGCAGCTGAGGGAGCTGGGGAGGCTCATCTTGGAGAAAAGGAGGCTCAGGGGGGACCTTCTGGCTCTCTCCAATTCCCTGACTGCCCAGGGAAGTGATGGAGTCACCATCCCTAGAAGTGTTCAACATCTGGATATGGCACTTGGGAACATGTTTAGTGGTGAACTTGGTGGTGGCACTGGGTTAATGGTTGGAATTGATGGTCTTAAAGGTCTTTTCCAACCTTAACAATTCCAGGATTCTCTGATTCTACCTGGATGCCAGCTGGGGTGTTGACTTTTCTCTCCTTCTTGCTTGTTTGGCGAGTCCCTTTTCTGTCTGTGTCACCCACACTGTTCACCTGCAAGGTGGGTGCTGCTTTCCTGGGACTGCACACCCCTAAATGCACCTGGATCCCAATTCCCTGGAGTCAGATCCATGTTATCACCAGCGACAGGATCAAGTTGTGCTTTACAAACCCAAGGGTTTGCACAGAGAACTTCTGGTAGGTATTTCTCCACAGGCCCAGCACCCTCAGCAGGTCTGCAGGTGACACCAAGCTGAGGGTGCAGGGACAGCACATCCAGAGGGACCTGGACAAGCTCAGGAAGTGGCCCTTGGGAATCTCATGGGGTTTAACGAGGCCAATCTGAAGGACCTATCCAGGTTAGGGATGAACAGATGGAGAAGGACCTGGGGGGCTGGTGGGGGACAGGCTGGACATGGCTCATCCCAGAGACCCCCCGTGCCCTGGGCTGATCCCCCAGCCTGGGCAGCAGGGGAGGGGGGGATTGTGCCCCTCTGCCCCCTCAGGTGAGACCCCACCTGCAGAGCTGCTCCAGCTCTGGGAACAGCACAGGAAGGACATGGAGCTGCTGGAGAGAGTCCAGAGGAGGCCCCAAGTGATCAGAGGGATGGAGCAGCTCTGCTGGGAGGAAAGGCTGGGAGAGTTGGGATGGATTAGCCTGGAGAAGAGCAGCTTTGGGGTGACCTAATTGTGGCCTTCCAGTGCCTGAAGGAGCTACAGGAAACATAGAGAGAGACTATTTCCAGGGGTCTGGAGTGGCAGGACAAGGGGGAATGGCTTCGAACTGCCAGAGGGCAGGGTCAGGTGGGATATCAGGAATAAATTCCTCCCTGTGAGGGTGGGGAGGCCCTCGCACAGGGTGCCCAGAGAAGCTGTGGCTGTCCCATCCCTGGAAGTGTCCAAGGGCAGGTTGGTGCCACCTGGGATAGTGGAAGGTGTCCCTGCCCATGGCCAGATGTTGTAACAAGATGGTCTTTAAGGTCCCTTCCAACCCAAACCATTCCATGATCTCTCTCCACCAAAGCTATGAGGAGTCTCCTCACAGACCTCACAGACCTGTTCTGGGCAGAGCAGGAAGCTGTGGAGCTGTGCTCACAGCATGAGGTCCCTGTGGTCTCAGGGTAGATCCATATCCAAAGGATCCAAAGGGGTGCTCCCTGCCCACCAGAGGGAAATGACCCTCAATTCACTCCAGACAGGGACAAAACCAACTCTAGACCTTTTCAAGCTCATCCAACATGGTTCTGTCCCAGTGTCCTCCCAGATAACCTTTTGTTGGGGTGATATTTCCCTCCCTGCCACGGAGCACATCCCTTTGTGCCACGAGAACCCACCAGCCCAGCCCTTTGCATGCCCAGAAGAGGCTCCTGCATTATTCCACTGCCTCCCCCCCCTCAGTGCTTGCCTATGTAATGTTCTTCCCTTACAAATTTCATCTTGCTTCTCTGTGCATCCAAACGATTCCGTGATGGAGCGCACAGGGAAAAAAAATTATAATGCCATTAAAAGTTATCATAAATTTCAGATCAGCATCACTTTTAATCCGATACACAATTTTACTGCCTCTATAAAGTAGGTGATTTGCAGTGGTCTGAGGCGTCTCCTGGCGCGTTTTACTTCTTTTTAAATTAAACACACCAACTTTGTGCTGAATTCAGAGTGCGGACATAAAAAAGGGGGTAAAAAGGAGAGGGAAGGGACATCAGATGGGAATTGCAATTGAATCTTTATATATGCCATCTTGGTACTGTGGTACTAAATATAGTGCCAGGTAAATAGATGTGCTGAAATATTCAGAATAAAAAACAAATGTTCCAATAGCAGAGGAACTGAGCATGGAAAATGTTTCCCTTGCTGCTGTGCTTTAGAGGCTGAAATGCTGTTGTTTAAAACACTCTCTGCTGGAAGACCTTGTGTATCTCATGCATTAAATTATACACTGTGCACAAACATGTAGTTTATATTTTAGATTGTATATTATGTAGCTTCCAACCCTCCCTCCCGCCAAACAGAGTGAGCAGTAAACCCAGAATATCCAATTAATATAAATATCACATTATGCCATTTGCTGATATGAATTTTTTAGGAGTGGAAATGGAAACAGACAACATTTCATGGTGAAATATTTGAAATTAAGATCAGAGATAAGGTAATTATGGGCTGGTGATGGATGTTTCACCTGTTTGTAGTACCATAGGTATTCCAGCCCACCGTGACCACCTGATGGAGTGGTCTCTCTCTCCACCTTTCTGCTGCACTGACCCCCAAATTTGGGCCAATAATTTGCAGCTGATCTCCTGAATATCTCCTGGAAATACATCCAGCCTTCACTCAAGGTCTCAAGGATATAAGAATTAACTGGTGGCTTTGTTAAGTTACTCTCTGCCTTCAAAAACCCAAAATATTTCGCCAAAGTATTTCTGCAAAGGTTCATCCTTGTTGTGTCTCACTTCAGTTTTCTAAAATGACAAAAAGTCATTAAAGCCTGGATTTAAAAATTATTTTTCCAGTTAGTCATGGTCATATTGCCTCTTAAAGAGGATTCATGAGGTCTGTGAGGTCAAAAAAATTACCCAGAGGAAGAGCATGGATGGAGTCAACCTCTTCCTCTCCCTCTATTAGACTGGGAAATTTTGTTTTGAATAAATTAACTTTTGCCAGTGATGGGAAGAAGCCAAAGCAGCCACATTTCAGTGAGGAGAAGGCCCAGGTGGTCCCATTTCCAGCTGATCATTTTGCATGTGGTTTGGATGGATTAGGTGTAAAATCTCTGGATGGAGACATCCAGCTCTAACTTACCAAAAGTAAAAGGTAAAAACCATAAACCCCCAGCCCAGAAAGGAAATGAGCGATAAAAGAGATTTTTAAAAATATATAATAATTTATATTTTGTTTTAATTTCCAGGCAAACAATTTTCTGTGGCAGACCATGCAGGAGCAGGGACATTTCCCTCCCTGTGCCTTCCATGGGGTGTTTTCCAGTTGCTCTTGCTCTGACACAACCAGATTTTTGGAGTGTCCTGTGCAGGGCCAGGAATTGTGCTGGATCATCCTTGTGGATCCCTCCCAGCTCAGGACATCCCATGATTCTATGATTTCCCAACTCTTTGCTTGTGTATTTTTTTGAGCTAAGCCAATTTATTTCCCAGCCATGGGCTCTGGCAGCACCTCCTGATTCCCTTTCTGCTTCCATGCGCAGGTTTGATCATCCAGCAGCGCTTTTCCTTCTTCCCCTCAGCTGTGCAGCACAGAGAGCTGCCTTTTCCCAAAATTCCTCTGCCTTCCAGTGCTTTCCTATCAGGGACCACACTCTGAAAGGGCCTGAGGGCATGATATTTTCGTTATTTTGATTTATACAATTAGAGGGCCATGTATCCCTGAGTGCTGCTGGTGTGGTGGAATACCACTGGTTTGGAAAATGAGGGTTTATTTTCACCAGGACTCAGACAGGGAGTCTCTGACAATATTTAGCAGAGAAAACACCCTCCAGATCTCAAAGCAATGGCATTTTGCTCAGGAAAACTGGCTGGAGTGGAAGGGAAGTAAATTCCCTGGGTGGCTGCAGGCTCCCAACTCTGGGCAGCATCCAGGGAGGAGATGCCTGGGAGTATCCCCCCAAATCCTCTCCTGTGGCTGTTTCCTCCTCCCTGCTGTATATGTAGGACTGTTAGAGAGTTCCTGGTGATCTGGGGAGGTGTGTCCCCCTCTCCATGTTTTTTATGGCTCTTCCCTGCTCAGTTTGCCTGTTCAGGGGTGGAAGGAGATGACCTTTAAGGTCCTTTCCCACCCAAACCACCCTGAGATTCTCTAAATTCCCTGACTCCACGATTCAAAACTCTTCATCCTCCAATTTTTCGCTGTGCCATTTGTACACAGGACACTTCGGAAGCCCCAGTTTTTGCAGGGAAGTGCTGATCCTTGAGGATGCTCCCAGCGTTAACACGACTGGGGTGAGAGACACCCCCAGTCACTGCTCAAACCCAACCATGGGTGGGAAAACAGGGCTTTCCCAATCCTCTGAGCACTGCATCCTAAAATACCTCCCTCCAAAACCACCTCCATGGTCCCCCCTTCCCAAATCCTGCCTTTCGACAGCGCGCACGGTACCCAGTACATCCCTGCCCCCGTTGATTGCTTCCCGGAGGGCTCTCTGTGCAGTGTGGATGACCGTGTACGTCCCTCTCTCTCTCTGTCTTTATTGCTCCCGATTCAAATTCAAGGCTTGTTTAATCAGCAGACATTAGCAACTCGACAGAAGTCTGGCTGGAAGGGAAAGAAGGGGGTGGGAATGGAGGGAGGCTTGGGAATGTGCTGCTGTGGAGAGCAGGGGCTGCCTCTCCCTCCTCAGCCTTGCTCCCACATGGACAAGGGGAGAAAATCAGGGTGGTGGTGGAATGGGATGCACGAAACCACTTAGGGACAGGCACTGTATTGTGCTGGGCACATCCCAGCAGGGCTCTGGGATGAGCAGGCCCGGCAGGAGCTCTCCTCCTCTGGGGTTCATGCCGTGGCTCTCTGGGAATCTGGGGGGAAGATGCTTCCCATTTTCTGGCAAAGTGTGGCTTTCCTGTCCTGCTTAATCCCCCCAGCAGTAATCCCCACAGCCCTGAAGGACTTCTTATCATCACATTCATCCACTGGGTGAGGGAGCTGCCTCTAAGCCCCTGCTCAGCCTTCCAGCCCCTGCTCTGCAGGGGTGGCAGATCCTGAGATCCCATGGGGATCAGGAGCTGATTGTGCCATAGGGCACCTCTTGGCATGATGAGATGGGATTAATCAGTGAGGGAACCCCACTTCCATGGGAAGAGGCAGTGACCAGCCATCCCTGGAGCACCACTGCTCCTGTCACTTCCAAATTGCTGACTGGTAGGATGTGGAACCAACTGGGAACGAGTTTGGAAGCCAATATCCCAGCAAATACCCTCCAGCTAACTCTCCAGGATCTTCTGTCAAGCAAAAATTCTGCATTAATTTGCAACGTGCAGAGTTTTTCCCCAGGAGTTGTAAATCATCAAGAGGGCTGTTTGCAGCTGAATTGTGTCCCAGCAAAGGGGTAATTCCTGCTTAAAAACATCCAGATTTCTCTACAAACCATGCTGCTGAAGGCTCTGTGTCCATCCCATGGCACCCTTGGAGATGGGATGCCCCAGGGACAACCTGGCTGGACATGGAAAGTGGCTCATAGGGGCACAAGGCTTCATTTTCTGTCCCTCATTAGCAGCCTAATTAGGAGGTTCTTTCACATTCAATGTGTGCAGTAGAACCATCTTCCTATTGACTGAGCTACAAAAGTGGATAAACCCCACATAGTTCTGAAGGGAATTGCTAAATATTGATACTAGGAGAGAGCTGATGCCCTATAAATAGTGAATTATGCCTCTAATTACACAGGCATTCATCTGCTTGTGGTTCAGCTGATTCCTTTCAAGACTCCAGGTCAGATCTTCGATGGTATTTGTTTTAAAGATGGAAAACAAGGCAAAAAAACCCACTTAGGAAAAAAAAATTCTTAAAGTTCTGCTTTTAAGAAGGAAAATTCTTTGGGTGGGATTCATCCCTTGTGTCTTGAGCCATCCATGGTGATCCCCACGATCTCTCCTACAGTTTCAGACTGTGGGAGCACATTTGTGTCTCTGTTTTATTTCAAGGAGTGCTTTCCTGAAGATGTTCACACTCCAGCTGCCTGGGGATGGAAGATGGGAATACCCTGGATCACCATTGTTGGTGTCCTGCTGTCACCTGCCACCAGAAATATGACATTGCACTGTTCTCATCCCTGGAAATGTCCAAGACCAGGTTGGATGGGGCCCGGAGCAACCTGGGATGGTAGAGGGTGTCCCTGCCCATGGCAGGGTGTGGCACTGGATGAGCTTCAATGCAAACCATTCTGTCTTTCCATGATTCTCCAGTGCCTTCCTGCTGATGGACAAGCCCAGGAGAGTTCCAGACAGGGCTCACACAACTGTGTCCTCCAGCAGGGGAAGAAAAACATTCTTAGGGAATAAAAGCCTGTTTATTTTTAATTTTCTTCTGTATTTGATCCTCAGGACTTGGAGAAGGCAGTGGGGACCCTGGGCCTGTTCCCACTTGGGCTGTGTTTTCCATCATGATGATCAGTTGATTTGGGGTCACCATCACTTCCTCTCATAGGAAAAAATACCCACAGAAAGAGTTTGATGCCCCTAAATTATTTTAATGTTACTTTGACTTACTGATAACATTTTTCTCCCACCCGCACCAGAGAATATTCTTTGTTAAAAGTTACTTCATGCAAAAAAATTTCACAGCAAACTGGAAGCAAAATGGTGGGTTGGAGTCAAATTAGGACCCTCACTGAGGGTTTGCAAACTCATTTTGCAGAGTTTAAGGTATTCTCAAAGGCCTAAATTGGTTCTGACTCTGCCTCAGGATGGAGAAAAACATCCCCAGTGGGCTCCCAACATCCCCACTGGCTTGGCCAGTGGGCCAGTGCCCAGAGAGAACCGGGATTTTGGATAAAAGCCAGTTTGGAAAGGTGGTGTGTGTGGTGATGTGCCCTGGAAATGCTTCCCCAGGCACCAGGAAAAGCATGGACTTGTGGCTACATGGAGCAGACACTTGGCTGTCTGGTGGCCAAACTTCTGGTCTGGATTGATTTTTATTTCTTTCTTGGCTGATTATTTGGGTTTTGCTCTACTTTCTTGCTTGTTACCTGTGGGTTGTGTGGTTGCCCTGCCCTCAGTACAACTGATGACCAATATCTTGCTTGTGGCAGGATGTGGATTCCCTGGTCTAGGGGAGAGGAGCTGGGTGACACAGGTTCCAAACTTGCTGCTGCTCTTGGATTTTAGAGTAATACAGACCCAGCTGGGGGTCTGACCACCCAAAAATCAGGAGAATGAAGTGGGCTGAGTGTGGCCACCTGACAGACCCAGACAGGACCTGCATGGAGTGACCTGCCCTCAGCAGATCCATCTTTTCAGCATCCTCTGATCCCAACCTTGAAATTTCAGGCAAGTGAGCTGTACCCTCAGGATACTCAAGGAGTGACAGAGAGCAAGGAATGATGAGGATGTAAGTTCAACAGAAACAAGGATAGGACGAGGGGGAATGGATTCAAACTTAATGTTATTAGGTTTAGACCTAATAACGGGATATTGGGAAGATTTTCTTCCCTGTGAGGGTGAGGAGGCCCTGGCATAGGTTGCCCAAAGAAGCTGTGGCTGCCCCATCCCTGGAAGTGTCCAAAGCCAGGTTGGATGGGGCTTGGAGCAACCTGGGATGGTGTAAGTTGTCCCTGCTCATGACTGGGGACATGGATGAGCTGGAACTGGATGAACTTTCAGGTCCCTTCCAACCCAAACCATTCTGTGACTCTGCATAGGAGTTCATGGGAAGAGAAGCAAAGATGTCAGTGCATTTTGGGGATCCAAGATCCCACATGGATGGTAGAGTATGGCCTGACCCTTTGGAGATGCTGACACCCCTTTCCTCCCCCCATGTTGACAAGTGGCCCCAGACAATCCCTTGGGATGTGCAGGCCAGGAAATCTGGGAGCGTGTGATGCTCCTTGCCTGGGCCCTGCCTCCTGAGCCCCAGGACTCCCCTCCCCACCTCAGCTCTCAGCAGTGCCCGGGGTTTACGTGGGTTTAAATCAGGCCTTTAATGTTATTTGAGCAAGGATTTGTTCTTTCTTTCTTTTTTTTTCCTCCCCTTCTTTTTCTCTTTCTTTTTCTTTTTTTTTTTTTTGGTTTAGTTTCTCTCTTAACAGGAAAAAATGATCAAAAATAAGAAAACAATCACTGTTTGAAAGTGAATGAAGGGCGCTTTCTCCCCTTCCCCCATGCTTTTTTCCTACTTTGACATCTCAGTGGTTTTTTTTCTTTTAGCCGCGGTTTCTGGGATAGGTGATAACTGCCAGTAATAGGATTAGCATTGATTTCTTTAGCAAGAACAGAGATGTGGCAGTTCCAGCCATTTACTGAACTGCCAGCTTTGAAATATCAAAAAAAAGAAAGAAAAAGAAATCTGCAGAAAAAAAAAAAAGCTTCTTGCAGCATTTTAAAGAAAGGAAAGCCTGTGTGAATTAAAATACACACATCCACACACATGTACACACATATCCCCGAGCATATGGAGGGTATAAATCTATATATTATATGTATATTATATGTATGTATCTCACTTGGTGCTTTTTTTGTTATGGTGTGATAAAGGATCAAAAGAACTGTCTCTGTTCTAAGCTTCAAGAAAGCCTTTTTTAAATTCATTTGGCTTTCTTTAGCTTTCACTTGCTAACATATTTTAGGAGCTAATCTTACATATTTACTATTGTATCCTGACTTTTTTTAACCTTGAAATTCAAGCAAAGACAGAATGAGAAAGGGGGGGGGGGGAAAGAAAGGATTTAGAAGAGAAAAAATGTGCCCATGGAAACCTGCGGTGTCTCTGCTGCTGGAAGGCATCATGTGGAACCCACCCAGTGTTAACTTTGGTGTGGCACATTTTCTCCTTGCTGCTGGCTGGGGGGTCCTGCAGGGATATGGCTTTGAGGTGCACCGACCAAAACTTGTCTTCTGCCCTCAGGCTGTTTGGAATCTCCACTTTTGTTTCACTGACTTTGCCAAGAACATTTCTCAAGGTTGGGCCAAATCTGCAGTAGCTTAAAAGCCAGAATTTTAGGAGACTGGAAATGTATTCTCTTTCCTTCCCAAAAGAATTTAGCATTTACTGATCATCTTCTTTGACTTGTGTTCAGCCTGGAGAGGGGAAGAAGAAGGGCCAGTGGCAACATCAGTGAACAAAAGTGGAAGGTCATGTGCAAGGACCAAGTGCCAGTTGGGAAGGTCCCTGCAGATCCCATGTCAGGGTTGTTTCTGAGCATAGTCCAGACCTTGAGAATCAAGGCCTTTGATCCTTGAGAATCCCAGCATTGGGCTGTTCAAGAGAAGGCTCAAAGCCTGTTATGGAAGGATTTGTCCTTTCTCATTGAGTTGAGCTGATGAACCACTTTCATGAGGGCTTATCTTCATGCAAACAGTGTCTGCAATGATTCATTGTCCTCACAAAGCTTGGAGGAGGATGGAATTAGGGCTCATTTTTCAGCTTGAAAACCCAAAACAACAGAGCAACACAAATCATGGCCAGCAAGAAGAAAGCCCTCACTGCCTGAGGAACCCTGTACATGACTTTCTGCTCAGATTTCTCCTCTGGCACCTCCATAAAGAGTGGGATGGACTTCCATGTGAAACCAAGCATAAAAAAAAAGAGGAAGGAGAGAATCACATCAGTTATTTGTAATTGCAGTGAGGATTCACTAAACCACATGCAAATTTAGCTCATTAGGTTAGAAAACAGTGACAATAACATAAAGGTCACGGGTTCAGTCCCTGTGCAGGCCATTCACTCAGGAGTTGGACTCGATCCTTGTGGGTCACTTCCCACTCACAATGTTCTGTTCTGGGATTTCTGTTCTCCCAAATTCCTTGTTGTCACATGGAAGGTGACGCCAAGTGGCCAAAGAGGATATTTCTGGACCCAGCCAAATTTAGATAGAGAGATTTGCTCATATTTGTTGTCCATGAAGAGAACCTGGACTTGCTCCTGTGAGGGACCTCTTGCTGCCCACCAGCAGCAGATGAGGCCTCTGTGCTGTAACAAGCACCACCAGCCACGTGCTTTTCACCATCCTGGAGCTCCTCTCCCATGGTTTGCCTGGAGTCACACATGTGTTTGGAGGGACACGGGCTGGTGGCTCTTGAGCTCCGGGAGGTTTGCATTTCTGTGCTCTTA
Source organism: Calyptomena viridis (assembly GCA_013390005.1). NCBI lineage: Eukaryota > Metazoa > Chordata > Aves > Passeriformes > Eurylaimidae > Calyptomena > Calyptomena viridis. Next base: position 717,961 of record WEIV01029926.1, on the reverse strand, counting down.
TTAACCATCACCCAAAGATCCTCGATGCTCATTCCACAGCCTCACCTTCACTATGCCCTCTAATCCATGTCCCCAGGGTCTACTTCTGACATTCAAGCTTCAGAGCAGCTTACAAGCCTCTATTTTTTTTTTAACATCAAACTGCTGAAGGAATTATTGTTTCCTCTTTTTTTCTGCAAACACGGACCTCCTTCCTTCACCACCCCGCTCCTTAAAATGCTGGAAGAGTTGCAGGAATGCTGGGGCTTGGTGGGGTGTGGGTGCTCCAAACCCTGAAGCATTGAGGCTCTGGAAATGTCTCCCAGCAAAACCAGTAAAGCAAAACCCCCAGTTGCTCTGGGGATGGTGAAATCATAGAATCATAGAATGGTTTGAGTGGGAAGGGAACTTAAAGCCCATCTCATTCCACTTCCTGCCACGGGCATGGACACCTTCCACTATCCCAGGTTGCTCCAGCCTGGCCTTGGACACTTCCAGGGATGAGGCAGCCACAGCTTATCCGGGAAACCTGTGTCAGGGCCTTCCCACCCTCACAGAGAACAGTTTCTTCCAATATCTCTTTGCACTCTTGTAGGAAGAAAGTTCCAATAGTGCTGGAAAGAGCGGCTTCGGGGGTGTGCCTGGACTAATGGAAGAGTTGTTGGAAGAGTTGTTAAAAAGTTACAAAGACCAAGTGGGGTTTTTTTTCCTTTTTCTGCATCCAGCCTGGTTGGCTTTGTTGGAGGTTTGCTGAGCTAGTTCCCAGGGGAATGACTGCTTGGTTTCTTGTCCTGGTGCTGCATGTTGGGTACAACCCTCTCTGCCCTATGGACTTCCCTCTACTCTCCTTTTTCCTTCCCTTCTCTCTCCCCTATCCCTAACTTCTCCAAGGGGCTCTGAAAAAGGGAGAGCCTTGAATTGGGAAGAGGACACCCTGTGGCACCAATCTCCCTGATGCTTCTATTTCCAACCAGAAAAGTCTACAGCAGTTTTTTCTGGAAGTTTCCAGAAGCTTCCTGATTGCTGGCATCAATCTAGAACATTTCTCCCAGTCCTTGCATGAGCATCTTCACTGTGCTCCTATGGGTTGGGGATAAGTTCTATTGTGTCACAACCGCCCACTGCTGCCACTCCAGCCTAGACCACCTCAAATATCTTATCTAATTTGATACCTGGATATCAGATGCCAAAGAAATTGGATATAATTAACCCCTTGCTGCCACACGATTCCAAGCTTCCTCATTCCAGCCCCACTTTATGTGGGTCTAATTGCAGCAGTGGCTCCACAGGACATCCACCTGCCCTTTCTAGTTCAGGCAATCTCTTTGTAACTCTTTCTCCTTAATTTCCTGTAATTGTCCATTCCAGGACTTCTGTGCACACCAGGGGAGACTTAGGGAAGGGAGAAGTGCCAAACTCCCCGAAGGGTCTGACCCTTCCTCCTCTCCCTGTGCCAGGGCTTTCCTGGGTTGGGTTTGTTCCTGGCAGTTTTTGGCTCGTGCTAGTGTTCAGTGCTTGGGTCTTTTATGTCCTTGATAATATTTTTTGGGAAACCTGCTCTTCCACAGGGCCAGTGCCTGGCACAGGAACTCTGCTCCATGGAAGACTTGGAGATCAAGCAGCTCTTCGGAGATGTTCCTCTCTGGATGCACCAAACCCCCCTCCCCCAGTGCTGCAGCACCCAAACCTCATCAAACCTTGCAGACTGGGGGTTGCTAAAACGGCAGGAATCCTAGGAAAAGGGAGGTGGAAAGGACCAGCTGAAGGGTGCTGCTCCAGGTGGGTGGGGGTCTTGATGTTGAAAAGACACCTCCATCAATACAGGCACAACGTGCTCTCCCAACAACCTGTCCCTGCACTTCAGCAGCCTCTTCCCCTCGGATCCAGCCTTAGCCTCTCCTGCTGTGGTTTAAGCTCACGACTACTTATCTTACCTACCAGGAAGAAAAGCTATCCCTTCCTCTTTCCATAAGCCTCCTCTGTACTCGGGGATTATAGCAACATCCCACCTCTCCTCCAGCTGAGCAACCCCAACTTCTTCAATCTCTCCTCAGAGGCATTGTTTTCTGGCCTTCTGATAATTCCCAGCTCCATTCCGTGGACTCTCTGTGAAAAAAAAATATCACATATGGGGAAAATGTAGAGTCAAACTTAGCAAAAGAATTGGGTGAATTTGTTACAATTTCAGGGAAGTGCTTCATTTTAACGTGTTCTGAATCTAATGGACTCAAAGCACATGTTTCCTTATTTTAGAAATGCAATGCTTTGGTTCTTCTGGATGAAATGATGATCCATTAAAAAAAGTACTTTCCTTTAAGCTGTTGCCTCTTTGGAATGAAGATATTCCACTTGCAAAAAGCAGGAGACCTGGAGAACCAGGAAGGCTCCTGAGCCTTTTGGTCTGATCCACTGGTATTGCAAAGCAATATAAGCAAATGAATGAAAAAAATAAAGCAAGTAAATGCAAATCCCATTCAGAGGTTTCACAGGGATCCTGGTGAAATCCATCCAGACTTGGATTAATCCAGATTCCAACCACATTGTGAACTTCTTCCCAACCGAAGAGTTTGGAAGAAAAGGATTTGAGGTTTAGGAGAGATGTTTTTTTCCCCTCTTAGATGGGGATGCATATCTGGTGTGGGAATTCCCTTTCCAGCCTTATCTGGTGCTTCTGTGGTCAAGTGTGAACCAGGTGCACCAAGCAGTTAAATCCAGAGGGATGAGAAAAGGCCAGAATTCCGGAATAGCCCCAAAGAGTGGCACAAGCCACGATTCCCGTTGAAATAAATGGAAGGACAAGTAGCATCCAACGTGGATAACAAAACACCAGCAAAAGATAGGAACGTAAAGAAAGAACCTATAGTGCCAACTGGAGAAAGGGAAGAGAACTAAACAAGAATATACAGTCAGTTAAGGCTTGCAGGGAAAAGATAAGGCCAGCTCAGAGAGCAGAAAGGCTTAAGGGGAATAAAAAGAGCTTTTACAATTATATCAGGGAAAAGGGAATACTAGAGAAAAAGTAGTTCCATTAATAAATGAAGAGGGAGACAAAATCAATGGTGTTGCTAAAATGGAAGAGCTACCAAACTCCTTTGCTCCAGCAGTACTTAACAAGGTGGGAAGAGAAGAGGGGCAGAGAAGTTATAAAATAATGAGGGTTTTGGCGGTATGATTCTTCAGGGGAAAAGGAGTTTGAGGGAGAAGGCACCTTGGATGTGGTACAACAAATAGATGTGCACGCCCAGGCCTTTTGGGAACAGCTCCGTGAAATTGTAGGCAGTTACTTCTGGAGAATAATGGGAAAACAGGTAAGGATGGCCAAGTGTGATAGGGATGTTTTTTTATTTTAAATGACCAACCTGGGGAAAAAAAACCCCACATCTAGTGAGTTTATTATTACACTCAGCAGTGAAATAATTCCCATGTAAAATATGTTAATATTTAACTGGGCAAAAATAGTTGAGCCTTGAGGAGAAAACCCCACTGCTGTGGACACCAGTGGGAGCTCAGTTTGTAGGCAGTAAAAAGCTATGAATTAATGTTGTTGCTTCCTTAATACCCTATTCCTGTGGCAGAGTCCAAGGAAATGTTGGGCCTGGCTGCAGGATGGAGTTCGGGGTGTCTCATGGCCTTGCAAATGTGGTTTTGGGATGAGAAACGCTACTTCCCCACCCTATGTATAAGGAATGACAAGAAATAAGCTGGAAAATCAGGAAGGGATGAGGTAATCAAATAGAATAATGGAAAAAGTGGAACTGTGAGATGTCCCAGAGAACAGCAGAAAGCTAAAACCAAGCAGTACTGGACAAACTGAGCTCCTTGTGGAGCCTTCCAGGGAATTCAGTGGGAAGGAAACAAAATCCTGCAGAAAGCTTCTGAGAATTCCATGTCTGAGGCAGAAACCCACCTCATTTGGTTTTTTTTTTTCCTCTGCTTGCCAAGGGGCCTGAAAAATGAGAAAGAATGGTGCTTACAAAAAAATCAGGTTGGGCTTTTCTTTTCCCTCAACAGAATACGGGTATTAAATTGCTATTTTTAACTGCAGCAACTTATTCAATTTATATTCCATTTGTAACAATCCTTGTGGTTTGTCATTTTAGCCACCTACTGCAAAAATGCATCGTGATAGTGGTGAAATTAGAAAACGGGGCTCAGATAAAATGCAACCAGGAGTGAGTGGCAGGTGCAGGGGAAAGCGGCTCAGCTGCTTTAGTTCCACATGCCAAAAAAATCGGAGACGTTCTTCCCATCAAGTGGTCGGCCAGAGGCAGCTTTCCCAGAAGTCTGAGGCATTTCAGCTGATAAATTCAGCTGATAAATCCAGTGTTTCAGCGGGTAAATTTCGGGAAAACAATCTTATAATGCAAGGCTTGTGTTCTGCCATCTGCAAGCGCCTGCCAATCATTCCCGTCGGAGGACCTGGGATGCTGGACCACATGGTGCTCAGCCCTTTGCTCAGGATCAAAGTTATGGCTTGGTTACTCATCAGAGGCCATCAGGCTCATTTCCCCCCATTCTCCTCATCTATCTGTTTATTTAGTTTGCATTTATATTTCTCCCCACGGGGAGAGTTGTGGACTCTCCATCCCTGGAGGTGTTCAAGGCGTGTTGGATGGGACTTGGAAAAACCTGGTGTACTGGGTCTATCCAAGCCCCAGCAGCCTTAGCAGTGCTAGGAGATAACACTCCACTGTTTTGACTGCTGTGAGGGAGAGGCAGAGGGGACACGAGCAGGTCAGGTGACCCAGACTGACCAAAGGGATATTCCAGACCATATGACGTCAGCTCAGATATAAAAGAACAGCAGGGGTGGGGGCACGTTGTTCTCCGATGGCTGCCTGCTGAAGGGACAACCAACGCGTAGGGCCCTGCTTCTCAGGACGCGACCTGACCTTCGTTGAATGGGAAGTAGAGATTAGATTTGCCTTCTCTTTGCTTCTTGCGCGCGCAAATCTTTTCTTTGCTTGTATTAAACTGCCTGATCTTAACACCCATGAGTTTGTCATCTTATTAATAAGGGGCGAGAGACTGTCCGGGTACTTGGCACCCAGTCAGGGTCAACCTGTCACACCTGGTCTAGTGGAAAGTGTCACTACCCAAGGTTGAAATAAGCTGACCTTTAGGGTCACTTCCAACCCAAACCATTCCATGATTCCATGATTTTCAGGGTTCCTTAATGGGAATGGTGGTTGTCAGAGCCTCCACGGCAAATGTGGTCTGTTCTTGGCCAACTGACACCACTCCAAGCCACCTGACAAGAGTTTTGGGGTGTGATCAAAGCAGCCTTGAACTCCGATAATTAAAAGCCATTGAGATGATGATTCTGCCAACTTCGCCACCTCCTTGAGGCCATCAAGCTTTGCCTTCACACAAAGTCCCTCTCAATGAAATGTGACCCTTCTTGCAGCCACAGCTCCTCAGATGTTTCTGGGTCCAGGCAACTCCCCACCAGAAAAAGGCTTTTTCTGTAGGAAGATTGATTTTCATGGAATTTCTTTCCAGGAAAATGAAATGGAATGCTTTCTCTGGTGACAAAGTTTATCTCTGCATCTACCTCAGAGGCTCACAGGCTTCCCAGGGAGCCTGTGCAGCAGTTTGAGGGGATGTGTCCATTGGAGTGTAAGATGGAGGGTATTTTTGAGTGAGTTCTATTGAAGAACAGAAGGGCTGGGGACACCTGTAGGTCTTGGAATCATGGAAAGGCCTAGATTGGAAGAGGCCTTAAAGCTCATCCAGTTCCACCTCCTGCCACGGGCAGGGACACACCTTCCACTATCCCACATTGCTCCAAGTGCCATCTAATCTGGCCTTGGACGCTTCCAGGGATGAGGCAGCCACAGCTTCTCTAGGCAACCTGTGCCAGGGCCTCCCCACCCTCACAGGGAAGAACTTCTTCTATCTATCTGACTTAAATTTCCCCTCTTTCAGTCTGAACCCTTTTCTCCTTGTCCTCTCACCACAGTTCCAACAAGCTGGAGTTGACCAGGACCATCATTCTGAACTGCAATGTCCTGCTCAGCATGTTCTTCTCAACCTTCTCTTCCAGGAGAAGGCCTCAGGATTTGGCCATTCAGCCTGGCTTTACTATAAACTAGACAAACTGTTGGAGATTTCCTCAGGATGAAGATCCATGCATTTTAGTCATCTCTCTTTGTAACATGCTCCCTTAAAAAGAGGCAAATGAAAGTCTTTCCCTGTCAGTAATCCCGTAGGATTAGTAAAGCCAACTGGAACATGTTGGAGACCCTTTCTCCTCTCCCAACTCTTTTGAGGGAGTTGTGGGATGCTGAATCTCTAAAGGGTTTGCTCCCACGGGGTTTGGAAGCTGTTTGGCCCTAGCCCAATTTTTGTGCTGGAGGACCTTGGGAGAGAACTCCCCAAACCAACATGGAAACTGCTGAAATCAGAAAGGGATGGATAAATTAGGAATGAACACCAACTTCAAATGCCCTTGGTGGCTGAGGAGAAAGGGGGATATGTTTTCTCCAGCTATATCTTGAAAAGGCTAACACTATTCCCAAAATAAGAGAGAACAACCCCTCATTCCCCCACTGGGTATCCATCTGACAGGTTGGAGGCAGAGCCTGGAGGTCAGGCAGTGCTCCTGCTGATGTTCCTCATGGCATTCCCTTCTCCTCCTCCATTTAATTCTTCTGGCACAAGATCCGTGCAGGAGGGGATGAATTTCAGCCATAAAGATCATGAGACAGCTCCTGACCTCACACCACAGCTTCCCAAAATGCTGTTACAATCCCTCATCCCACACATCCCAACACCCCCCAAAACAATGGCAGCCTTTCTCTGTCAGATCCCGGGGGTTGCCAGAAATAGCCCTGCATGGCACCATCATTAAGGAACTATTCCAGAAATATCTGGGCTCCCACTCGGCCGCGTCAACACGGAAACTATATTTCCTATTTATTTGTTCCGTTTGTTTATTTTACTGGACCACCCCATGAACCTGGGAGAAACACGCAGGAAAAAAAATTATAGCAACGCCAACTATTCCGGGAGATACACGAGCCCCTCCATGTTTATCAGGTTGAGGGCACTGTATTTTGATGTCAATAAGCAATTTTTCCAGCCCGGTCTCCTGCCCGACCCTTTTAATCCATCAATATATTATTAGAGATAAAGTTGGTGGAAGCCTGCTGCAGTTAGAAGATAAATGACATCTCTGAAGTCAGGCATTAAAGACTAGATTAAGGCCTTGTGACACCGTTTTCAGTGCTCATCTGTGCACTTCTGTTCAACCTATCACACTGAGTGACAAGAAAGAAAAATAATGAACTGGGCCAAGGAAAGAAGAAGGGAAAAAAAGGCAGAAAGAGAGAGAGATTTTTTTCCCCCCTAACACACAAACTACATCAGTTCACACTCAGGATTAGACTGTATTTAAAAAAAGGGGAAGGGGGGAGGCTGGAACTGGATGGTACTATACAGATTAAAATGGGAGAAAGGGGAAGCTGAATGAGGAATTGCAGTTTGGTTTTGTCCTGGGTTTATTTTATTATATTTTATTTTGTTTTATTTTTACATTTAATTAATTTCATTTCACTTCACTTAATTTCATTCTTTAATTTAATTTTATTTCTTTATCATTCATTTCAGCCTTTAATTTCCTTTAATTTGTTATTTCCATTTTACTTTTTTTTCCCTTTGCAGGAGTGACCTAGTTGAGTTTACAGGATCCTAAGGGTTTTGTCTGGAGCTAAAGCAAATCCCATTTAGGACCAAGGAAACACATCCTTTCCAGAGACCAAATTTAAACGTCCACAGGCAGAGACCTCCCCTCCCTCATTCCCAATTCCATCCTTTGTCTTGCTGCAGTCGGGATGTTTTATTTGAGTTGGATTTAATGCTGATTTTAAAGACACATGTGCACATATTTGTGTGTGTTGCAAACAATCCCACTGCTCTTTCCTTCACGTGCAGAGCCCCTCAGACCAAGATATTACAAGTGCACCTTTAGATACCAGCCAAATACTGCCAGAGATGGGGATGGATGTGTTGGAACTGTTGCCTTTGTTCTCCCAAAATCTGGACTCCTTCCAGCTGCCTCAGGCTTGCAGCTAAACTGATGCCTCGGCTGAGCATCCTCAGCATCAGTGGCAGGTTTCCACATCACCATGTGGTGGGGAGGACTTTGCCCTCTCTGTGTTGGGGACTGGAAGATGACAAGTCAACCCAAGCATCAACCTCTGCATGGGACCAAATTCAAGGCTGTTCCAGGCTTGAAAAGAACTTGCTTGTGACATTTGGTCTCCTCAGGGTGCCTTGAAAAAGGCTCCTCTGTGTTTTGGGGGGCACTTGCCCTCTGCTGTCACATCGTGGGGACAAGCAGACCTGAAGTCATGAAGGTCATGAAGATTCTGGGGCTCATTTGGTGTTGGATCCAGAGGAAACAGGACTGTGATGGCAGAGTTGAGGAGGGAAGGAAGCAGAGCTGAGGCTGGACCTCTCGCTGGAGCTGAAGGGGAGAGGCAAGGGAAAGCAAAGCAAGGCAAGGCAAGTCAAGGCAAGGCAAGGCAAGAATGTAGTTGCATGTGGGACTGAGCATGAGCCTCTCTGTGGACCTCATCACCCTGACCCACTGATCTACACTGGGCTTGGCCTCTTCCACTCTGAGATTCCCAAGGTCAACTCCAGCCTTTGGAAGAATGGGCTGTTTGCAAGAAGAAATGTGTGTGGTTTGTTACCAGTCGGAAAGAGGGGGGACACACCTTAGGACAGTTGCCCCCAGCAGGGAGCCTGGTGGGAGACCTTCCACGGTGGCAGAGGCGAGAAGCCTGTGCTGGATCTCTCCCGGGATCTGACATTCCCTGCTGGGGTCTCCATTGCTGCCGTCTTCTCCTTTTGAAGATATTTTTTAATGTGTTAAAAAAAAAAAAGAAAAAAAGATTACTTTGTTACAATCATTCAGCAAAGGGTTTCTGTGCCTGTAGAAAATATTAATAGACTATTATGAGGTCCTACAACTAATTTTTCCACACATATCATCTGTCTTTGCATGGTTATTAAACTCCAACAATATTTCATGCAATGCTTTCCTGCTAAATTAATTTGGTTTCTTCTTCTCCTGCTTCTTTTTTTTTTTCCTCCTTCCACAACCTTTAAAATTAAATTGAATCTTCATAATTATGGCTTTTTTTGTTGTTCCTCATATCTTTTTCTTTTCAATTTTCCTATCAAAGTGGCAATACAGTTTAATAAAGATGTAAAGAAACAGAAATGAAAGTGTAAGGAACAGGAAGGGTTGTGTTGGGATCAGAGGCAGGGGGCTCTGGGAGAGCTGGGGAATTCTGGAAAGGATGGGATGGAGGTGAGCAGGGAGCAGCACCTTTCTGGGTGGCTCCAGCCTACATGCAAAATGAGGTGGGAGAAGCCATTGCTAGAAATGAGTCATCAGATGGGAACAGTGTGCTCCCAATAGGACTCATCCTGATTCATCCATGGATTTGGGGGTTGGCCTGGTGCAGCTTGGGATCCCATTGGAAACTGAGGTGGTAACAGGAGGCACCCTTGGGACAATGGCCTGGCTTGCAGGAGAAAATGTCCCCTGTGCATCCATATCTGGGGCTCTCCTGGGATTACTTGCCCCACAAATTCTTCTTCTGATCTCCCTTTCCTGTCACCACCTCCCAAAAGTCTGGGGACAGCCTTGGCAAGGAGACTAAAGCTGAGGAAACAAGTGCTTGCTTTGGACTGTAGGAGAACCTGGCACAAATCCCCAGCCCAGGAATTGCTCACGTCCTCAGAAAACCTGCTGGAATGAGACTTTTAATCATTTCCAAGCCCCAGTTCTGGTGAAAAGTTCTTATGTCTGGGGACAGGTCTTCTGTCTGGCAAAATTTGGTCAGGCTACATCCAATGGTCCTTCTCTTCCTCAAGGATAGGCCTCTCCTGGGAGATGCTCCCCAGGGAGATAAAGTGGTCAATCTGCAGTAATTATTAATCTTCATCAATCAAGGATTTTTACTCTTCTTTTATTTCTCCTTTTGTCTGGGAAGTCTTCCTAAGGTCAGTAGAGAAAATAGTTCTTTTTCATAAAGAATAACTGTTCAACAGAGACATCAAAGCAAAGCTGGATACCCAGAACTAAGAACATCACGCTGATGCTTTGGTGGCCAAATCAATGTGTCAGACAAACCTGGAACCAAGGAGAGCTCTTGTGTAGGTCGGATCCATTTGGGATCGGGCAGACTCCAACATATCCTGCATGGGCCAGACCAGTGACTGATCTTTTTCAGAGCACTGAAGTGGTGGCCAGGCCAAGCAGAATCCAGCTGTTGGGCTTCCCACTCAGCTCAGCAGCACCAAGAGGTTTGATTGAAGGTTCACGAGCTGATCGTGGTGGAAAAGGGCCAACGGAGATGAAGCCAAAGGAGCTACTTCTCCAGCTGGTCCACCTTGGCCACCTTTGGTGGGAGCCCTATGTCCCCGTCACGGCTCCTCCAAGGAAATCCCGTGTCCATGGGATGACATGTGCACTTACCAATAGGTGGCACCAATGGAACAGAAATGCGAAACTCTGTGCAAATTTTTCTGGAGCAGAGGGTGCTGGGAATTTTCTCCCACATGGCTATAGACTTTTCCACAAAGGAGGTATTGATTAGATCCCACTGTCACCGTTGGAGCACGCTGGAATTCGGGAGGATGCTCAGTAAAAGGGACAATAGGAATCAACCCAAACTGCTGGTGATGCTCTTAAGCCTCCGGAATTTCGAGTCACGTGCACAGAGGAGTGATAAATATTCAACATTCCGTATTTAATAAGGTGATCAGCTCCTATTCCTGGCTCAGAGGGAAGTTGGTATTCAAATACAGTTCACATGATCACAGGAAAAACAGTTTTTCTTGAGTGAAAGGAGTAGTCCCCACAACACCACCACATTCCAGGCCTTTCCTACAAAACTGGAGACATCTCCAAAGTTTTGCAACTGCTGTGCAGAAAGGGCAAAATTGCATGTTAAATCCCCCCAAAATTCCACCATCACCACAGTGATCCTGCCTGGGTGTTGACATTTGGTTTATACCACGAATTTTTTACAGTTTAAAACCAGTTTCCCAGTGCTTTAAAGATGATGAACATTATCCTTCACATCCCTTTGCTCATCAGCCATGTGTTTATGTACCAAGCATCTGGCTACATTGTTATTTATATTGCAGGAGACTGCACCAAAAATCCCTCAACAACCTCCAAGGAAATCAAAACACATTTGGGCCAAACTGAAGTGAAATGCTAATTTTTCCCCTATGAACCACTGCCATGGCAAAATATTTACTGTTTATGATTATCCAGGCTCCTCGTGTTAAGTTTTTACTGGGAGATTTATGTCTGCATTTATAATGTGTCAAAAGTTCCTCAAATTGTGACAATAGTCCATTAAGGGAGAATTTAGTGATGAGAGATGAAAAAAATGGAAAACTGAGAGCTCTGGCACTTTAAGGCTTGTAAAGCAGTGCCAAGATGAATGTCATGGAGTCTTCCCTGCTTTTCCTGCTGCTGCTGCCAGTGTCTGAGTTTCAAGCTGTAGCATAGATGGGATGGCAACAGGGGTTTGGTTGACTTAAGTGAGCTCAGGCTGCTCTAAATTGGGTTTAAAATCCATTACAAGTGGATTTTAAATGTCTGTAGGTGTTGTCTGTGGAGGAAAGGGAGGAAACAGTGTTTCCCATTTTGGGGTGAAGGTGTTTTGGAGCTGGCTGGTCCATCAGGGTGGCACAGAGGACAGCCCAGACCTTGTGGCTGGGCAGATCCTGGACGAGGCAGAGCTCAGGTGTCACCAATATTCCTTTGGTTTTCCTCCTTCCTAGTCGCAGGTCTTAGCCAAGGTCACATATTCATCCCAATCCTCTCCAGCCATGCCTGGAAAACTGGGATGCACTGGTGGTGCTAATCCTTCCCTTGTGCAAAATTCCTTCTCTTCTGACCTTGTTGAATTTTATCCCTGGGCTTGAAAGATTTTTCTAGAAGAAACCCCAGAAAATTCAGCCTGTATTCCAAAACTTCTGTTAATTTTTTCTCCTGCTTCCCTGCACCCCAGCATGGTCTCTCCCCTTCTCACAGCACCAGGATGTGCCTTGATTCCCTCTGACATTCCCACCTCGTTCTTCTGCCAGCACTCAGGCTCTTCTTTGCCAGCTCTGACCGGCATCTTGTGAGAGGGAGCCCTCTGATTAAAATGTCATCAGGAAAACAAACCACATAATCAACTCCTGCAAAAGCTGGTCCATCACGGAGAGAAAAAATAGAGGCTCTCTTCCAACATAATCCAGCAGCCTGGGAATGAGTGTGTGCGTGTTTGCCGAGGGGAAAGAGCGGGCGTGGGGTTGGGCCGGAGCATTTGCAATCAGGTCCTCATCAGGCTTCGGATCTTGCTCCGTTTTTTGCTCAGCATTTAACAAATCAAGGAAGAAATGCCCCTGCCTGGGGTCAGAGATAAATCTTCTACCCTGGACAAAGGGTAGATCTCCTTGTCAGTGCACTGATTTATTGTGACCTTATAGGCAGACTCTCTAATTTCTGCATGTGGCTATAGGTGCCACGGGTGATTTGTTTCCTCTCCCCATCCTGTCTGACTGTTCAGCAATGGGGACCTTCGGGGACTCATTGCCATCTCTCTGTGGACAAGGTTTGGGTGGCTCTATCTCCCCCTGGGTCAGCTCTGCAGGATGGATTTGGGGGGAAATGAGGTTGCTGTGCTTCAAAGTTGGGTCCCCAAGGCTGATCACACAACCCCAGGATATGCTGAGTGGGAAGGGATCCACCAGGATCATGGAGTCCAACCCTCAGCCCTGCACAGCCCCATCCCCAAGAGTCCCCCCTGTCCCCAGAGGATCATCCCACCCCTCCTGGAGCTCTGGCAGCCTTGGGGCTGTGCCCACTGCCCTGGGGAGCCTGGGCAGTGCCCACCCACCCTGTGGGCAAAGAAGAGTCTTGTGCTGAGCTCCAACCTCCCCCCGCCCTGACACAACTCCAGGCCCTTCCCTGGCTCCTGGCCCTGGTCCCCACAGAGCAGAGCTCAGTCCCTGCCCCTCCTCTGCCCCTCACAAGAAGTTGTCACTGCAATGAGATCTCCCCTCAGTCTCCTCTTCTCCAGTTGAACAGATGCCCCCTCCAAGGCCACGGCAGATATGAGAAGAGTTAGAAGAGTCTTTAGCAGGTCCATGGGGAAAGAAGAACTAGTCTAGACTAGACCTAGACTAGACTAGACTAGACTAAACCTACCTCCGGTTTTCCTCCCACCGATAGTTTGTCCGGGCACATTCTGGAAAGGAACAAAATCCCACCTGGTCTCTCACCCCAACTCCAGGTAAGAATTAATTCCTGCTTGAATTTAGGATTAGTCTCCACTCACTGGCCTTTCAGGAAGGTGCCCAGAATCCCTGGGCAAATTTGGGAAGGAGACTCTTTGTTTGCCCTCATTGGGCATCTAAAGGACGTTCAGACACCGACTTCTCCACATGGACGTTACATTCTCAGCTTGGTGAGTGTGCAAAGGTGGATGTGGCAGGAGTTTCTATTGCTGCCACTGGAAGTCTGGATCTCCTTAAACCAGCACAGCTTTTCTGTCCATGCATAAATTGCCTGGTACCTAAGCTACCTAAAATGTATTTCGGAGAGCTTGGTGCAGCAGAGCCCTGATCTCTGGCGGAACTCCCATCATGAATAATGGGGAGAATTTATTATATTATATTATATTTATTTTTGGAGGGGGGGAAAAAGCTCCTCAAGGGGAAGGGTATTTCTCCGTATTTTACATGGTGCTTTTAAAACACAGATCCTGGCAATGCAAATTCCTGTTTCATGTGAAACTCTTCCCAAGCACATTTTGTGCAGCAACCTCCAAGCCCAGCACTCTCCTATCTCTTTCCTCTATACAAACATACAAAGGGATAATAAAACAGCTAAGAAGCCAAAGCAGTAAAATTTCGTGCCCTGAGGGGGAAAATGGTATATATTGCCCTGAGCCTTTAGCTGAGGCCAAAATATATAGAGAGAGACTTGGGAACCGTTTTCTTTCCTAGTGCAATATTTTACCTCTATTGCCCTCAGAACCAGTCAATATTTGTATAATATATATATAAAAATAACCTCAGATAGATGGATAAAACCCAAGCAAAATTCACCTCAGAAAGCCTTTTATTCCAACTGGAAAATTGCCCTGCAAATGTACTCCACACAATACCCACTCCTTCACTTGGAAGTGACAGTTGCAGCTGTTAACGGAGCTACATTATCTCATCTTAGGAGACAAATTCCAGGCTGTATTTCACTGTAGCCTCATAATGTATATATGCCCTAAAGACTGCCCCAGCCAGATCTGTCTTGCTGTATAGATTTCAGATAGGGATGTACACTTCCCAGGGTTTTTCCCTAGTTAGGGAATGTGGGAGGTTAATAAAACATCATCCTGTTTTGGCACAGGGAGCGGAGCCCATCAGCATCCTATTCCAAAGGAAGAGGGATTCCTTGAAGTTGTGTTTTGCCTCAGTGGTATCACAGGCACAGAGGGGAGGATTTGTTGATTCCCTGCTTTTCCATGCCCCTGTTCCCACCAAGCTCAGTGGCCGGCTCCCCCCACTGGGATTTCCAGAGCTGTTCTTCCTTGTTAACCCTCCATCCTATTTGCAGATCAGAACTGAAGGTTATAATGAGGAATTCTGGGGCTGTCAGGAAATAAAATATGTAAGTAGGGGGAAAAAAAATCATCTATTAGGATTTAAAATATTCTCTTGAGTCTCACCATTATTTGAGACATTTAAGATCACTTGACAAAGCCCTGGAGAATATACAGAAAGCTAAACAGGGACCTTTGATGGATTTTTTAAACTATCTAATGCGCCTTTTCCAACTCTATCCACTAAAAAAAGACTAATCAGTTGCTGTTCTTCATTACTGTGATTATAAGAGTGTCCTGAAAGCTCGCGGCGCTCCCACGTGTGAGGTGTTGTCTGTTCATCTCCAGCTGAGCAGCAGTTCCTGCTTTTTGCCATTAATTTTCCAGGCAAACTTCTGTGCCAGGAGCTGCAGCAATAGTCTTGAGGAGCTCTGGGGGAATAACTCCTTCCCAAGGATCTGGGATAACATGGGCAATAAAGGCTGGCACAGGCCAGGAGGTCACGTCTTCATACAGATGTAGAATTTGGCTCTCCGTGATTCCTTTGGGGAAGAGGGGAAGGAGAAAGAAGTTTTTCCAGGTAAAAGAAAGTGCACCAGGGCCAGGAGCCAGGGAATGACCTGGAGTTGTGTCAGGGCAGAGGGAGGTTGGAGCTCAGCACTAGGCTCTTCTTTGCCCACAGGGTGGGTGGGCACTGCCCAGGCTCCCCAGGGCAGTGGGCACAGCCCCAAGGCTGCCAGAGCTCCAGGAGGGGTGGGATGCTCCTCTGGGGACAGGGGGGACTCTTGGGGATGGGCCTGTGCAGGGCTGAGGGTTGGACTCCATGATCCTGGTGGGTCTCTTCCCACTCAGTATATCCTGGGATTGTGTGATTATCGGAATATCTTAGTGGTTTTCCAGCCCACGACTTCCAGCGAGATTTCATAGCTCCAAAATCAACCATCACATGGAGCTGGAGAAGGCCAGTAATTCTCAAGAAGCTGCCTCATCCCTGGAAGTGTTCAAGGCCAGGTTGGATGAGGTTTGGAGTAGCCTGGTCTAGTGGAAGATGTCCCTGTCCACAGAGGTGGAACAAGGTGATCTTTAAGGTCCCTTCCAACCCCAAACATTCTATAACTCTATGAAAATCCACGTGAGCAACCAGAGCAGCTCCCACAAAGGGGACGAACCAAGGAAAACCGAAGCTGATGAGCAGCTGCACTCACACAATTCCTGCTCAATGAGGCGAACACAGCACAAGTTCATGGGCAGCTCCGAGGAAAGTTAAAAAAAAATAAAATAAAAAATCAAGGAGGCACTTTTATCTGGCTAATTTCCTTTCCCAGAATTAGTTGTATGAATGGAGAAACCTGCTGGAGCAAGGAGTGAGAAAAGCCTTGGACGGAGTGGCTGCGCCTCCCAGGCCCTGAAATTTAAGATCTTTATAAATGATCTGTTAAAACTATAGTGACGATAAGCTTATGAATCATGATCTATATTAATCAGGGCTGCTGATATGGAAAGATTAATTGAAACGTGCAGTTCTACACAAATGATAAAGTGGTAACAATTTAATATCAGACAAGGAGAGTGAAGAAATTACACTCCAAGCTTCATGCATCATTACTATGGATATTAATATTTTACACAGCGCAACAGCATCGGGAATCATAATGAAAATCCATAACTAGTGCACAGACATGATTAAATACAACAGTCTTTAGGTGCTGTTTGGTGACGGGGGCTTAGCCATATTTCACTCCTGCTGCCGGTGATTCGAGTGATAGAGTCTAGACGTGGGTGATTAAAAAGTGTTCCTCCTAAAGGCTGTTAACCTTTTACTACTGAAATGAATTTCTTTGATTTTTAAATTATGCCGCTCACTCTGTGGTGTGTTTTTTTTTTTCCCCCAAATCTAAACCTTGTCCGGAATATCAATGGAGTGGGTTCCCCAGGTAGTTGACAAAGCAGAAGTGGAGCACCACGAGGCAGATGTGGAGGGGTATTTAAGGGTGGGAAGGAGAAAGGGGGATGAGAGGGGGAGAAAACAGGTTAAAAAACAGGTTTTCAGTGCTCATCATTATAGTGGTGCATATATTAGATGCAATACCCGGAGCTGTGCTAGGTCATAAAGGTTTTATCCTCGGGAGTGTGGAATGGGAGCATTACTCACAAGTGGCACCAGCTCTGGTGAGTTATGCATCTCATTCCCAACCTGCACCCATAAAAACTTTATGCTGCACCACGCCGTGACGTCTGTCCTGCCTGGGGGATTCATCAGCTCTGATGGTGCTGGATCAGGCCCTTGAGGGAAATGCAGCCAGAGGAGGAAAGTGAGACCTGACTCAGCATTGCAGGAAAACCCTCTTTTCTTGGGGAAATGCTTGGGTTGCTCTTTGAACTCCCCAAAAGCTCAGAGCACGAAGAAATGATGCCTTTGAAGAAATTATATCCTAGGATATGCTGAGTGGGAAGGGACCCACCAGGATCATGGAGTCCAACCCTCAGCCCTGCACAGCCCCATCCCCAAGAGTCCCCCCTGTCCCCAGAGGATCATCCCACCCCTCCTGGAGCTCTGGCAGCCTTGGGGCTGTGCCCACTGCCCTGGGGAGCCTGGGCAGTGCCCACCCACCCTGTGGGCAAAGAAGAGCCTTGTGCTGAGCTCCACCCTCCCCCTGCCCTGACACAACTCCAGGCCATATGTCATTTCAGCTGTCAAAAATCATCGAATCATAGAATGTTCTGGGTTGGAAGGGACCTTAATGACGATCTAGTCCCAAACCCCCTCTGCCAAACCCCCTCTGCCATGGGCAGGGTCATATCCCACTGGACCAGGCTGCTCAAGGCCTTATCCAGGCTGGCCTTGGACACTTGCAGGCCAGGTTGGACAGAAATGTGGCAGGTTTTAAGCCCAGCAGTTCATAGTCTTGCCATCTTGGACTGTACTGGTGATGTTTTGAGGAGTCCCATGCATTGTGCCTCATCCACAGTGCAGGAAAAGGGAATGTGGTGCAGGATGCCAACCTGGAAACCTGTAGTTTCCCTGGCTCTTGGTGATGGGGGCAACCTGGGAGAGGAAGTTCAACATATGGGAGAGGGTTTGAGATGCCATATGACTCAGGCTGGTTTAGGTGGCCTCTGAAAGCAATGGTAGGTCTGTCTTATGACAGAGCAAAAGACTGCTAACAGTGCCAGAAAGTCTGAATTTACACAAATTTCCACCTTGTATCACTGGAAGTTTGACTTCTTAGAAATAAAATCAACAGTGAAAAAATAAAAATTAAAATTAAAAAGGAAATAGAAGGAAAGAAAAGGAAAAGAGAAAAATAAAAGAAAAAAAAGAAGAAAAAGTATTGAAAAAAATAAAAAGAAGAGGAAAAAATAGAAATAAAAAAGAAGCTTTCCTGCTTCCATAGCGAGAGAAAAACCCATCCATCTCTCCAGCTGGGGTGTAGATATTTGTGGACACAGTGCTTCCTGTGCTTTGGTTCCTTAGAAAGAGTCCCAAAGAAGTTTTTTTTGTCAGGAGAAAGAAGAATTTAGGACAAATGAACATTTCCCAGATTGCTCCTCTTGGTTGAAACCCCTCCCACATGAGCAGGGCCAGAATTCGAATGATATCCTTGCTCACTTGGGCCAACACCCAGATCCAAGGAAGACAATAATCCATGGGAAGCAAGCAGGATGAAAGGTGTCTGGGAATATTTAATCTCAGTTGTAATGTCTTAGATGAGAAATGGAGACTCCTGGGATGTAGAAAGATTTTCACTGGCCAAGGCCTTGGGTGTTAACTTTGGTTTGCTGATAAATTTCAGTAGCTGGTGCCCAAAACATGGACTTGCACCTGGAGTAGCAGGGTCAGGACCCATAAATAATTGGATACAAGCTGTTTCCTGGGACAGAAGGATTGTGGAAGGCCAACAGGAGATCCTTTGGGGAGAAGAGAAGAAGGTGGCCAAGTATCAGGGTGATGGGTACAGCATATGCATCTGCCCAGAGGACACAGAAAGGGATTAGGGAGTTGAGGGGAAGGGCACCAAAGCTTTGGTGCTTCCTTTCTCACTCGCATTTGGGATCCTCTGGATGCATCCCACCCCCCACTCCTCCCTGCAGAGGTTTGTAAACATAGGACTGAGCGGGAACAGCTCCCGATCAATGACATTAATTAACACGTGAATGGCAGGGACGAAGAGTATTGCCCCACAACTGGAAAGCAAATCCCAACAGAGGGAGAAACAGGCAAAACCGTAGCGATTTCTACTCTGTTCCCCTTGAGATTTGGCTCCAGATTCAAAGGATAGGCGGGCGGGAAGGGAGGGTGGGAGGAGGCGGGAGGGGGGGAGTTGGCTCCTATTCTGCTGTGACCCAATTCCATACAAAGCATCCTGTAACAAAACACGTCTCTATCTACAAAGTACAAGTAATCTTTGTTTTCAGTACAATACTTATCTGCATTTAGACCGAGGATGGCAGTGCTTGGCTTATTTTCATGGATCTAGTTATCCTTTTTATCCCTGTGAGCATGTGTGTGTGTGTGTGTGTGTGTGTCTCCTCCTCTCCATCCTCCTTTGCTGGCTCTTGTGCCCGTGCCAATTGAGCAGCACTCGTAGGGTGCTGTCAGGCATCAGCAGAGGTAGGAATACTGAAGGTCAGTGCCAATCCAGGGCTTTGGGGTTGCCCAAATTCTTTGGGAAAGGCTGAGCTTGGGATCTAGTCATTATCTCATCTAACCACATCCTGAGGAGCCCTTGAGGTGCCACCAGAGAAACATGAGCACATGGGGCACCAGTTTGGCTTGTGCTGGCGGAGCTGCTGCTAATCCACAGTCTGAGCCTCTGCATCACCTCCAAGCCCTTCCATCTATCTCTGAGGGGAATTTTTGGCAGGGTTGGGCTGCTCTTTGTCTCCACAGTGCCTCTCACCAAAGGCAGCCTTGTCTTGGTAGGGCCATCTTTGAGCAAAGCCCACAGTAAACAGTGTCTCAGAGACCAAAGTGCCAGACCCCCAAAACACAGGGTCACAGAGGGGGTCTCACACCAAATCTGACTGTCCCACTTGTGTTGGCTTCTCTGGTCGTGCTAAAAGTATGTCACCAACAGCCATCATGGTTTCCCTGTGCTTCCAGCCATGGAGATCACGCTTAGAGAGTCCTCTACTCTTAAACTGGTGTGGTTGAGTTTAAGAATGTCTTTCTTGTCTTCAGATCACAAAAAGAAATGAGTTTCTAGTCTAGAAGATACATCAGAATTCAAGAAGTCACTGGCTAACAGCCTTCATGCAGCAAGGAAGAGTCATTTCCCACTGGAAGAACCAGCCCTGGGAATTTCCCTGGTCTTGGTAGTGCCACAAGTGAGACTGGAGAAATGTAAAGCCCTTCAAAGCTTTTAAAAGCAATGAATCACAGGAACTCATCCCTCTGCCCACTAATCATCAACTTCATGAAGGGTTTCTGCCTCCTTCCTCTCACCCCTTCCATTCCAGAGCACTCGCACAATCCCCATCAACAGGTTTGTGGATCTTTTAGGAATTTCCCAGAGGGGGAGCTAAGATGTGGAAAGTAGAGGTGTCCTGCCGAAGGTCACAGTGGCAATCAGCTGTTAAGAGAGGTTTTCATGTGCAACCCAAGGAGAAATCACAACCTGAAAATGGGGGTTGGAAGGTGCACTATTGTTGAATCAAAGCACACATTGATCTGAGGACTTAGAAGGGTCTAAGTGGCTGTTGGAGGGTTAGCCCAGGTCTGGGGTATGGCTTTGCCTCTATTCTTCAAATCCTGGCCTTGTTTTTAATTCACATCCCTTGCTTTCTTGCTTTAGTATTTCCTACATTCACCTGCTACTAAATTCCGGTTTTATTTCTTACATTTCATCCCTGCTTTCCATCTGAGCCCTAGAGAGTACCTATATATTAAATAAGAATAAGAATAAATACAGGATGTAATACATGTAATTCCATCGTAATCATGTGTTTTACAGGCAGTTGACAAATTTGCTCAGCTGGAAGTAAATATCCTCATCTCCCTCCATCCCTGCCTCCAATGGCCTCTGTTTATTTGGTAATCAGTGTGTCCTCCTCCCCTGAGAGCCCCCTGAACTGCTGCTGATAGGCAGATGACTCCCTTATCCTAGTTTTCCCACATATTTATGCATTTCCACCTGGTCATTCTTCACCCCTGGAAATCCCTGGTGGCTTTTGAGAAAGGATCTCCAGGCTCTTCTTTGCCCCACTGTGGAAATAATGTTTTTGGACCTCTGCTCATGCCTGGGTTGGGACAAAAGCAGGGAATGGAGTTAGGGCTGGATGTGATTTTCAGCTAAAAGATTTCCACTGCAAAATTTTCCAGAAAATCTGGAAGTAAACTGGTATTTTCAGTGCATTGTAATGGGGCAGACTGGTCAGGTTATGGGGTTGTCTAATGAGGGAATTCTTCAGATGATCCTGGAATAAACAGCTCCTCATGTTCACACTGCATCTTCACTGGTATTATTTTTCAAGTATAAAGCTGACATGAAACCCAGCTTTGGATCTTCTTGTGAGGAGAAATTTGGGAAGATGTTACACCACCAGAATTCTGGGTCTTTCCCCTGTTTTTAGGGTCTGAATGTTTTGGGTGGGAATGGTCTTCTCTTGGAAGTGAATTTTGCTGGGAAACTTCCTTTCTTCTATCAGGGTGATCTTTCAGACATTCCCAAATGGACATGGAGGCTCCTTTATAGCTTTGGAAGTAACACCAAGGAGATGTTTGCATTCATTGAACAAAGGAGAAAAACAGGCATTTAAGGACTTTAAAGAATGATTAATTGTTGAAAAATCTTTTTATAATCTCTGCTTTTGGGTGGAAGATAGAGGAGACCAAATCTTTGAGGGAAAATGACAGTTTAAAGAACCATTTTAATCTGAATTTGTTTTTGAATATATTTCAAGTATCCCAATAAGTTTTTTCAGGATAATTTTATTTGTTTTAAAAATAAAGTAAACTTTAGTTTGCTCTTCCCAATGCAGTCTGAAATACAGTTGGACAGGACTTCAAGCTGCTCTAGTGGAAGGTGTCCCTGCCCATGGCAGGGGGTGGAACTGGATGAGCTTTAAGGTCCCTTCCAACCAAACCATTCCATGATTCTATGATTTTATAATCTTTAAATCTGCATTTTATCACGGGTATATACATGTATCTTTCATTTTATAACGTGGTTCTAAAGATAGAAACATTTCTGCCTATGAGATACACGGAAACATGAAACATGAGAAAATAACTCAACCTGGACATTGGGTAAACAGTGAGCAAAAAGTTGGCAACACATCCTTTATAATTCAGGGAATCGGGCAAAATAGCAAAGCAGAGCTGATTCTGGTGGGCAAAAAGGAAAAAAAAATTAATTTAAATAATCACAAGATGCGAAAGAGGTGAAAAGTGGAATGAATAAGAGAGGAAAATGTCCATGGAAGTTGCCAGAGTGAGTAGATTTGGGTTTTTTTCCTTTGAAAAAAGAAGGTTGGGTGGGTCTCGGAGCAACCTGGGATAGTGGGAAAAGAAAGGCAATAAATTGTTCTTGCTGTCTGCTGGGAGTAGGAAGAGAAGTACCAGCCCCAAACTGCAGCATGGAAGATTTAATTCAGATGCTCGGAGAAACCCAGGCTGGTGCTAAAGATAGGGAAGCATTGGAATAAATTTCCTTGGGAGATGGCAGACTGGCCAGTGCGGGATTTTTCTAGGAAGAGGTTCAGGGATGCTTTAGATCTCCAAGATCCTGTCCTGGGCAAAGTGAAGGGATCAAATGGTACCTCATGCCCCGAGTTCTGCACCTCCAAAGCTTTTCTAGGAATTGGTTGTGGTGTTGGACAGGGCCATGGCAGGACAGGAGCTGGTGGCAGAGGGAGCTTCCCAGATTCCCTGAGAGAAAGAGAAATGCAAAGGCTGCTCATGTGAGCAGAAAGTCACCACACCCAGAGTCAGGGTCACAGAAGAGTGTTCCAGAGCCCCTGGACCTCAGCCTTGTCCTAGGCTTTGTCTCCAGTAGCTCCAGGGCTTCCAGAAAGCCTTGGATTTCCCAAAACCAAGAATGAGGCCACCAGGGCACCTGTGTGTGAGACAACCTCCTGTAGTGGCTACACTTCACTAGATGGAGCCGTCAAGGAGAGGCCTGTGAGTGCAGGAGAGGACTCCAAAGCCCAGAACCCTCTTCCATCCATGGATTTCACCAACAAAATACCCCCAGGAAAGATCCCCAGCTCTGCTCCATCCAAGCCTAATGATGGATTTCATCTCTCTCCTTCTCCCATGCTCAGAGATGCTTCAATGTGGAAACAGAGAGCTGGGACTGCAGTTCCCAAATATCCAGGAGTTATTTGGATATGGAATGGTGCCAAGCTGTAGGATCCGTGTGCGTGAGAGGGACCGAGAAGTTGTCAGTTGTTTTTCCCTGCCACACTGGGGTCAGCGGCTTGGGACTTCCACACAGCTCTGGGATGCTGGGAATAAAGAGCTGGAGCACTTTTCCAAGGGGACAGAGAAAAAGAGACAGAGGGAGGCAGGGAAAGGAGGGGCCGGGGAGAAAATGGGAGAGAGAAAGAGAGAGAGAGTGCAGGGAGGAGGGGAAATGAAAGGATATTATTTTTTTTTGTATCTGTCATTTCCCTGCTATCTCCCATATGACTTCTTAATCCATCAGAATGCTGGGAAGATAATGTTTTGGGCGAAATAACATGAGAGAGAGGATAGACTCCCAAGGACCAATATCTTTATTGCTCGGAGGATAAACGGATTATGTCAGCCATTTTCTGTTGCTGACAGCTTTTCTTATTAACCGATTTTATTTTTTAATCTTCCAGGGAAGAAATATGGTTTTATGTCACAATAAAACGCCGGTCACATCTAATTCTGCCCTCAAACAAACAGATTTCTGAAAGCCTTGCAGAGAAATTTGAAATAACTTTAAAGAGGGGGTTTTTGGATAAAGTCTTTATCCAGAGGCTTGTTCAACCGCAGTGTAAAAGGTTTAGAGAGAGTGAGAGAGGGAGTCAGAGCAGGAGGGAGGGAGGGAGAGGGAGAGAAAAGTCCCTCACAGTTGTTTTTTCCTGGTTGATCCCTATTAAAAGAAACTCTTCATTGTGGTGTACTCAAGGAAATACAGCTCAGACGAAAGAGTCACATGAATGTTAACAAATATGGCTATTTGTGTGGCTTACGCGGCGCGCTGGGCTTAGGGATGTTGTGTGTGACACCCAGAGAATGAGGGAAGCAATCATTAGCATCCCAGCAACCTGCTTAGCCGCCCGCTTTCACACTCCCCCTTTTGATCTGACACTTTTTTTCCCTCAGTTTTGCCGGGATTACTGTGGAAGATGTTAATAAAGTATCACACGCATCGTAGGCAGAGTGATAAGAAAGTCAGCTGTGGAGAAACTTCCCAGTTGGAAAGCCAGGCAGCCTTTGGACTTGTTGCTGGCTTTCCAGTGCAGACCTGGAAATGGGGAAGATCTGGTTTAGTTCCCTTTTTCCTCCCTGTCGCACCCCAAAAGCCCTTCTGCAGTTGGATCCTGCATATTCCATGTGCGGGATTTAGAGCAGCTCCATGAAGCTGGTCGTGGCCATTCCTTTTCTCCAGTGACTAAGGGAAATAGAGAAGAGCCAAGCCATGCCCCAATATGCTGCCATTCCCCAAGGAGGTGTTGCCCCTTTTCCCCTTTCCCCCTTTTCTTCTTTTTTTGGGAAACACACCTTCTGCTGCTGGGAAATCCTGGCTTCACACAGCAAAGGTTTCGGAAGTCTTAAAGAACACATCTGGTTCTCAGCATCCTTTATTCTGTCACACTGATGATCCTTAAAACACCAGCTGTCATCCCAAGGAATTAAATCTCAACAGCATCTCTTGGTGCTGTTCTTTTATGGGGTTTTCTGGAATATTTTGACTCCAAGTTCCTGCTGTGCTGACCCCTACACAAACATGTCTTGGCAGGGTCTCTCCCTTCTAAGGATTTCAGAGCCTGCACAAAAACCAGTTTTACTGGTGACGTGCACCCGAAAATAAATGTCCTGTCTTCTCCAGGATGGGCTTTCCCAGCATAAGGGAATGTAAGGAATGTAAGTGGAAGGGAATGTAAGGAAACAGCTGGCTGTGCATGGATGACGCATGCCATGATGGTTTAAGGGTCACCGCTGCTGCCCCACAGGGTTTGCCAGTGTGGTTCTGCTGGCACAGATTTGCTGACGCCATCTCCTGTGTGCTGCATTCCCAACAGCCTCCCCCTGCACCTCCTCCTCAAGCCCAGTCTCTGTCTCTGCCCAAAACATTGGGTGTTCAAGGCCAAACGAGAGTGTAGCAGAGTTACTTTGCTCAGACAGGCTGTCAAGCTCCTGAGCTCCATCCACTGGAGCCGATGGATGATGTCATATCCCAGACCATGACCTCTTCTTGGAAGTGGATGCAAGAATAACCCCCTCAGAAATTAGTTAAATACTCCCCTCCTTCTCAAACAGCATTTAGGTTGGTGAGGAAAGCGAAATGAGGATGTCCATGGGACCTGTGCTCCACCAGGCTCCATCTGTTGAGGATTCACTTTCCGCAAGGACGGGTGCCAGGAGCTCTCCCAGCTTTTGGAGCTGACACATTCAGTTGTTCCTTGAACATGTGCAGGCATGGGGACTCCAAACCTCCCCGGGGAGCCCCTTCCAAGGCCTGACCATCCTTTCCATGAAGAAATTCCTCCTGATGTCCAACCTGACCCTCCCCTGGCACAACTTGAGGCTGTTTCCTCTCCTCCTGTCCCTTGTTCCCTGGGAAAAGAGCCTGACCCTTACCTTTCTACAACCTGTGGTGGTGGATCCAGCAGGAAAGAGGGGCAGATGTTCTCTGGAAATGCTGCATCCTCATGGCCTTGTGTGAGACAGCTCCAGTTTTGTCAGCAGAAAACCATATCCTATTACAAAAACGCATTTTTTTCTTGATAGAGATTGGTATTTACTACAGAAAACAGCATTCCAATATTGATAAAATTAATCTTATCCTAACAAAACATTGTTGGTGGCAGTGTTCTAGGGAGTAAGGATGATTTGGTCCATTGTTTTCTGGGGTGAAAAGAGAGGAGAAGGAAAACTGGGGGAAGAAACATGGAAGGTTTTACTCACCATAAATGATCCCACCAAACATTTAGAAATCCTTCCCTGTGGGCGAGGCCCTGGCACAGGTTGGGCAGAGAAGCTGTGGCTGCCCCATCCCTGGAAGTGTCCAAGGCCAGGCTGGAGCCACCTGGGATAGTGGAAGGTGTCCCTGCCCATGGCAGGGGGTGGCACTGGAGGAGCTTTCAGCTCCCATCCAACCCAAACCATTCTGGAATTCTGCGATCAACTCTTCCCTCCAAAACATGGGACACAATGGGATGGAGCCTTTGGACCAGGTTCAAGCACAGGGATATAAAGTACCAAAATGGAATGAATGGAGTATTTTGTGCGGCTGCCCCAAGGTCAAAATATTTACTGATGACCTTGACTCCTGGCTAGGAATTTGCTGAGGAATTTGGTGCTGGGTTCCTACATCATTCCCTGGGTGGCACCGTGTCCCTCCATGAGGCGAAAGTACAAGCCAAGCAGAGACCAAATAAAGCCACATTAATCCCAGCTCCATTAGAAACACAGAAAATAAATAAATGCTGTTTTCAAATGTGGAAAAAGAAAAAAAAAATCAATAGAGAAAGAAATATTATTTTTAATCTTCTTAGAGGTTTTTACAAACAACAGGGAGGGGAAAAATTGAAAGCCATGAAAAAAGACTTGCCAATGTCCTTTTAACCTTTATTTATTATCACTCAGTCCACATCAGCCCCTGACTGCAAGATAATTTGGAATTTCATTTTAATTTCAATGTATCACATAATTCAACACAGCTTTCCACTTTTTTTTTTTTTAATTTATTTTATTTTTTTTTTGTAGTGGAAACTTTAAAAATCTCTCCATAGGAAATGCATCTAAAAAAAAAAAACAACCCCACAACATAACCCTTCTGCGGCAGTTACTTAATTTATAACATGAAAAGGGTTTGTGCTAAAATATGATAAAAATAAAATCAACAAACTTCAAAAAAGGAATATTCCTTAATAACGTGCTTTAGCTTGAAGGGTGCCTGCTCCTCTGCTTTTCTTTGGCTTTGTCTGCTGCTTCCATTAGAGTGGGAGTTATTTTGAGCCCGGCTTTACAGAAGCCTTGTACTGCACATTGGTTGGATGTGTTTGATGGCCTGAGTCTGGCTGGGAAATAAAGGGCTGGTGGCACCAGCAAGGGACAAGCAGAGACAGCCTGGCATCGTGCCCCAGTCTCCTGCTCTGAATGCGAGATGGGATCCCATGGGAGATGCCTCTGCTTTCACTGGCCCAGGTCTTGTGTTGTTCTCAACACTCTTGTCTGGGATGTTGGCGAGCTCTGTCCTTCCCTGCCAGCTCCTCCAAGCAACCACAACCAGGCTGCAGGACATTGGAAGAGACCCACAAAGATCATCCAGTCCAACTCCTGGCCCTGCCCAGGACACCCCAACAATCCCCCCCTGTCCCCAGAGGATCATCCCACCCCTCCTGGAGCTCTGGCAGCCTTGGGGCTGTGCCCACTGCCCTGGGGAGTCTGGGCAGTGCCCACCCATCCTGTGGGCAAAGAAGAGCCTTGTGCTGAGCTTCAACCTCCCCCTGCCCTGACACAACTCCAGGCCATTCCCTGGCTTTGTCACTAGTCCCACAGAGCAGAGCTCAGAGCAGACCCCAGTGAGCTCTGACGTCAGTCTCCTCTTCTCCGGTGGAACAAGCCAGGTGACCACAGGTGAGACCCTTCACCGTCTTCGTGGCCTCCTTTAGATACTCTCTACTACCTTTAGATCCTTTTTATATTGAAGTGCCCCAAACTGCCCCAATATTGCAGGTGAGGCCCCAGGTCAGAGCAGAGCAGGACAATCCCCCCCCTGGCCCAGAGACGTTGTTCCTGATGCCCCCAGGACACAGTGGTCCAACCTGGCTGCCAAGGCATTGCTGGCTCATGGCCATGGACCAGGAGCCCCAGGTCCCTTTCCCAGCACTGTTTTCCAGCCTCTCATTCACAGTGTATCCGTACATCCAGGGTCGTCCCATCCCAGATGCAGGATCTGGCACTTGTCTTTGTTAAACTTCATATGTTTGGTGAATGTTCAGCCCTTTAACTTGTCCAAGTCTCTCTGCGGGGTATCTCTGCCTTCCAAGGAGTCAACAGCTCCTCCCAATTTAGTATCATCAGCAAACTTACCCAGTATATCCCTCACTGCCTCCCCTCCAGCTCCAAGGTCAGGGCTGGGGTCAGCCAGGGGAACAGAAGGGATCATGTGCATCCTTATATCAATCCATGCCCAGAAAAACCTCAAAAGAAGAGCTTGAGATGAGGTGGGAGAAAAGAAACTTCTTTATACAAACAACCCCCTTAATGGATGTCTGGGCCTTGGGCTCATTTGTTGTCCTGGAGCTCCCTTGATTGCATCATTTTTCTTGCAAATCGTGACTAATTTGTAAAAGAACTTCCTTGGGCTCATTCTCTTTTTACTACATTTTTATTTTCTTTAAAAATTCCGGAGCATTAATTTACTTAATAAGACCTCATGCAGATGGTGCATTTTGCCTGGGATCTTGGCACAGGCTGTGGGCAGGAAATATCTCATATTTTCACGTCAGCTCCCCTTCACAGCCATGTTTATCAGGGAGCTCCTGAAGTGACAGGCACAAAGGGGTTGTTTGTGCTCCAAATTGCCTGTGCTGAAGGTGGCAGAGACCTGGCAATGAGCAGATGGACAATAAATTGCCTTCCAGAGAAAGCTACACCCTGACTCTCACAGCCACCCCCAGCAATGCTCTGACGGGTAGGGGCACTTCCAGTGAGACCTGGAAAAATGCAATAACTAAAAAAATAATTAAAAATGCTCTCGGGTGATATTTTCATCAATGCCTTGGAACAGGGACCACTCTGTATCATCCAGAAAATATCACCATCACTCCTGCTCACCTCTCCTTTGCAAGGAGTTGGAGGAACTCTGCAGGTCTTGGAGCCAGAGAACCAAGGACTCAGAGATCATAGAACCATTTAGGTTGGAAAAGACCTTCAAGATGATCCATAATCAGAAGCAAGAGCTGACATCCTGAGGCAACATTTGCCTTGCTCAAAGGGAAGACCTTGAGGCCGAGAGCAGATTTGTCATCAATGAGTTGGACAGCAAGAGGTTGAACTTTGCCCCATCAGGGTGATCTAGCCAAAAGGTCTCTGGGTTGTTCAGTCTCAGACAGAAGAATTGATCTCCTAAATGCAAAAGGCACCATAAAATCTCCTGGTGACCTGGGATCTCCAGCTCACTCTTGGGTGAAATCATTTGTACCAGAGAACAGATCCTGGGCTGAACAAAATTCTGCAAAAAAATAAAATACTGCCCTTAACTCTCCAAAAGAGCACTGGTGAGGTGGAAATTGGCTTAATTTCTCTTCTCTAATACATGTTTTCTTGTTTACTAGTCTCAAAAATATTCTTGGGAAAACAGATCTGGACAACAGGTCTAAAGACATGCTAAAAAACCCACCATGGCTCTGAAGGATCCCCATTCCTGAGCCCCATCACCGTGTGTCCCAGACTGATGTGTCTGGGAGGCAACTAGTCTCATTCCTGCACAACTCCAAGCCTGTGGCACATCTAAACCAAGAGTAAAGCAAGGAGATTTGGCTGAAAATGCCGATTTCTGAGGCAGAAATGCAGCTTTTTGAATCAGCAGAATTATCTGTGAGCAAATCCCCTTTTTATTTCATCAGAAACCTGTAGGAAAATGGAGAGTTTTTATAGATATAAAATGAAATCATTTCAGTGTTCAGATCTCCACGGTGCCCTCAGTGAGTGAGACAATAAAGGTCTGAGAAACCTGAACTTTGTCTTCGTTTTCTCCGGATTTTTTTTGTTGTCAGGGGAAAGGTTTTTGTTGGAGAGGTCCGTAAAATTAAGAAGAATCATTTCAGCTCAGGAGCTGTTACACTTTGGGCTGATCAACCTGCTCCAAGCCCAGCAGAGATGGCAATTTCATGCAATTATTCTACACCACGACACGCGAGCGCGAGCGCCCAGTCCAGGAGCAGAACAGCAAACTCATCATGCCCTATTTAGCAAAATGTTCCCTGCCAACGTGAAATTCTGACCCTCACATTTTATTAAAAGGATTATATCCTAAAGCAAACTCTTTCAGTCCCTTAGCTGGCTTCTTTCTGTGAAAACTTTCAAGACAATTTTGAGGACCGTGGCAGGATCAAGATGAAACAGTTCTGCCTTTCCATCTCATTTCTCCTGGCTCAGATCCATGTCTTCTTCTGGTGGGTCCCACCTTGTGATATAAGCCTCGAGTTGCAGAGGAAGCATCATTTCCCATGAGCTTTTAAGCAAATGTAGGCAGTTAAACAGCCACGGGGTCAGTTTTTCTGGGGTGGAAATGGCCTCAAACACAAGATGTCCACCAGGTTGGAGTTGTTCACAGCAGGTCACCTGCACAGCCTGGAAAGCCAGAAAAAGATCCTCAAGGCCAGTGGTGCTGGAAAGGCAATTTTACCCTAGATTGGGTTTGTCTCCATTCTAGTTAATCATAAAAATATACTGTTCCTATTGTATAGGATTGCATATGTATGTCAGAGGGGAGGGCGGGGGGGCCACATGTTGGGGTAGATTTGATAGAACAGCTTTGTGTCAAATGAATAGGTGGGTTTATTATAGACTTCCCTTGCTCCAAGCTTCAGATGAGAGAAATCCTATAATCCCGCCCTGCTTTAATACTGGATTAATGTGGATTTGTTAATAAAATGCTGGTGAAATCGAGAATAATTTGTAATTAACTCAAACTTCTACTCCCCGCATCATTTGGAATATTTTTTAATGGAGATCAGGGATGGTTTCCGCAGCCACATGAGCTCCAGCAGAGCATGGCCAGGGGGAGTCCTGCTGAAAAATCCCAGAAACCACTGCAGCTGGAATTCGTGGCAGGAGAAACCCTACCCAGACAATGCTGAAATATCAACCCCAGCTTTGCAGATCTGAGGAACCAACTTTGGTCACCAAACCCTGCTCAGATCCAAGGTGTCAACACCTGTGAGGGTAAAACCCAAACCATTAACTCTCTCCAGGCACACAGAAATAGAGGATTTGTCCCACCAGGCTGGAATGATAGGCCATTCATATCCAAGTACTGGCTCTTGCAATGATTAAAAAATAAGGAAAATGACTGATGTGCTCATGCCATGAGGCAGGAGAAAGGAGGAAGAATGGGACATGGAAAAGACAATTTTATCCTTGGTAATTTTGGTGAAATTTGCATCTACTCTAGTTAATCATAAAAAATATCTTGACCTGTTTTATAGGATTGGAAAGGCCTGGCTTCTCATAGAGCGGTGGGTTGGGAGAGGGGCCAGAAATGGAACTCCAAGGAACCACTTGGAGGAGTTGCCTTCATTAGACAAAGACGAGCCATTTCGCTGCATGGAGAACACATCCCTGGTGAGGCCAATGGTATGAGTTTCAACAAGGCCTTGGATCACAACAATGCCATGGAATGCTACAGGCTGGGGCAGCGTGGCTGGAAAAGCTGGGAAAGGCCCTGGAGGTCAGAGTGCCCAGGTGGGCAAGAGGCCAATGGCCCCCGGGCTGTGCCAGCCCTGGTGTGTCCCAGGCCCAGGGCAGGGACTGTCCCTGTGCTGGCACTGCTGGGGACCCTGCAGGGCCATGTCCAGTTCTGGGCACAGCAAGTTCAGGAAGGACACGGAAGGGGCTGCAGCGTGTCCTGGGAAGGGAACGGAGCTGGGAAAGGGGCTGGAGCCCCAGGAGCAGCTGAGGGAGCTGGGGGGGCTCAGCCTGGAGAAAAGGAGACTCAGGGGGCACCTGGAATTCTCTGCAACTCCCTGACAGGAGGGGGGAGCTGGCAGGAGTCAGGGTCTGCTCCTGGGGAACAAGGGACAGGAGGAGAGGGAACGGCCTCAGGCTGGGCCAGGGGAGGGTCAGGTTGGACATCGGGAGGAACTTCTTCACAGAAAGGGATGTCAGGCCTTGGCAGGGGCTGCCCAGGGAGGTTTGGAGTCCCCATCCCTGGGGGTGTCCAAGGAAGGATGGGCTGTGGCACTCAGTGCTCTGGGCTGGGGGACAAGATGGGGATCAATCACAGCTTGGATGCGATGATCCTGGAAATCTTTTCCAACCGGAATGATTCTATGATTCTGTGACAAGCTGCTGTTTATTCTTACATGGCAAAACCCACTCCCAGGAATAAATCTTGCTCTGACAGGGAGCCAGACAGATCCAGCACGAGTGATGCCTCAAACACACCACGAACATGGGAGGGTGTTCAGGGGGACACAGAGAAACCCCTGCCTCCACACTAAACCTGACAATCCCAACTGGTGTCACAGGTCCCAATATACAGCTTTAACCATCCCTGTCCCTCATTCCAGCCTGGCTTTGGTCACTTCACCTGGAGCTCTTATCACCACCTGGCCTGGGCCAAAGTGGCACTTTGGAAACTTCCCAGTCGTTGACCCCCAGCACAGCATTCCCCTTGGATCAGGCTCACTTACAGCTGGGCCAGCAGCCAAAAAAGCCCAGGAAAGTAGGATCTGTCCTTTCTCTTCCTCAGCCTCGGGGACAGCCAGCTGCCAATGGTGGGTTACAAAAATAAAGATGACTTCTGTCCTCTAGGCCAAGATTTTAAAGGACTCGTAACATATAGTTAAGACTGGGTGTTCAAGAGAGGATTTGTTTCATCCTGGGCTTTGTCTCTCTATTACTTTCCTGGCTTTTTTTCAGTCTGGACACATTATCCAGCCCAGTAGGAGTGTTTTAATGGGAATCCTACACTCAATAACACACAGCAGCCACTTATCCAGTCAGTTTATAAACCTCCTGACCAGCTAGCCTGAAATTTTGGGCACCGCCTCACTCACAACTAAGCCTTTAACCTGTCGCAGCTGCTCTTCCAGCAAGTTTACTCCTCAGTTAGAATCAGCTCAACTTGATTTACCTATTTTAATCTGCAGAGAAAGGTCTGTATTTCAGTGACAAGTCTGCTGTGGAATTTCTTGATGGTCTCCTAAACTGCTTGGACCTTGTATTGGTAAGGAAATACCAGGCAATCCTACAAGACTGTGTGCTCCAGCTTGTCCACAGGGGCTGGCTGAGATCCTGTCCTCCTGCCACAGGCTTTGCTGCAAAATGCCCCTGGGGGGCACAGAGGACACTGTCAGAAACCACTCACAAATTTATTCAGCTGCCTCATTCACCCAAAGGCCATTCATGACTTCCCTGCTATTAACTGGTGAAACAACAAGTTGATTTTTTTAATATATGGGAACAAACTGCCTTGAGAAACTCTGCCCTGTTTTCACACTTGCAAACACCCATCAACTATTCAGAAAGGTCAAAAACTCCTGGACTTTTTAATTCTGGACCTTGGCAGGACCTGAAGTGGATAGAATCCATTCTGTTAAGTGTTGGAGATCTCTCTCCTCCTCGGGGGAACCGGAGAACAAACCACTTGGCACCCAGCTGATCTCTGCTTTCATTT
Source organism: Calyptomena viridis (assembly GCA_013390005.1). Lineage (NCBI taxonomy): Eukaryota > Metazoa > Chordata > Aves > Passeriformes > Eurylaimidae > Calyptomena > Calyptomena viridis. The sequence continues at coordinate 684,810 of WEIV01029926.1, read as the reverse complement.
CTGTCCCTCATTGTGCATTGAGGTTACACAAGGTATTTATTCCTCTTGAGTCTGTCTGGAGTCTCACCATTTAATTTGGATCATTCTCACATGCACCTTTGTTGTCTGTATTCTTCACACCTTTGTTGAGTGCTGGGGTGGGTTTTTTTCCCCTTTCCCTTCTGGCCCACGGATGGAAAGTCTTTGTCTAAGAGAACAATCTGAAAGGCTTGGAGTTTGGATGGTACAGGGAGTGTCAGAAGTGCTTCCTCTTGAACAGAGAGACTTTGTGTTGAGACATCCAATAACCTTTTATTAGTTGGAAGAAATGGACAAGTATTCATGTGTATGAGCCCTTTTGTATCTCTTAAAAATTCACATTCTCTTTAAAACACTTTGCTTGAAAACAGCATTTACTCAAAACACCCCCCACAAAGGGAGACAGAACCTCACTCTGCTGAGACACAACTCCAGAAAATCATAGAATTCTTTCGATTAGAAAAGCCCTCTAAAATCACTGAGCCCAACCATTTTCCAGCACTGCCAAACCCACCAATATTCCTAAGTGCCACATCCACAAGTTTTTTGAACACTTCCAGGGGTGGTGGCCCCACCACTGCCCTGGGCAGCCTTTTTGAATGCTTCACTACAGTAATATCCAATGTAAACCTCCCCTGGCACAGCCTGAGGCTGTTCCCTCTCCTCCTGTCCCTTGTTCTCTGGGAGCAGAGCCCGACCGCCCCCCCCAGCTCCCCCCTCCTGTCAAGGAGTTGCAGAGAATTCCAGGTGCCCCCTGAGTCTCCTTTTCTCCAGGCTGAGCCCCCCCAGCTCCCTCAGCTGCGCCTGGGGCTCCAGCCCCTTCCCCCGCTCCGTTCCCTTCCCAGGACACGCTCCAGCCCCTCCATGTCCTTCTTTGAAGTGAGATATTAGAACAGGTTCTAGAACGGGACTTCTGGCAAAAAAACTAGTTTGAGGAAAGGAGACTGGCTGATCATTTTGCTGAGATATTCATGGATGACCAGTATTACCAGACCAAAGGCCCCCAGGGAAGGGAGGATGAAGAAAAATAAGTGGAATCCAGAGGTGATAAAAATATTGTGTTATTGACATCTGGATAAGACAAGGAGAGTTCCTCGGAGTCAAGACTCTCAAAGAAAATCAAAGGACAGGATACCCTTGATAGAAGAGGGTGCCCAGGGAAGTAATGGAGTCAGCATCTCTGGAATTGTTCAAAAAGTATGTAAATGTGGCATTTCATGATCTGGTTTAATGGGTATGGTGGGATTTGGTTGAAGGTTGGATACTGTGATCTTGGAGAACTCTTCCAACCCTAATGACTCTATCCCTGAGAGATTCCTCCTTTATCCAGAGCTCTTTCCATCCAGGACCAGAAGAAGAACATTTCTTTAAAAGACTCATTTGGAATCTCAAATAACACTCCCTGCTCCAGGCTATTGGAATGTGCCCTCCAGCTCCACAATGTTTGTTTCCCTGTTTGCCAAGCACAGCTGAGCCCTGCTTGGGTCAGAAGGAAAACCAGTGCAGGCTGAGTTCACAAAAGCTCTGCAAACCAGAAAAAAAAGGCAAATTATTTTCTCTATCTCTATCATGGCTTCTCTTATTCATGTCATCACTAAATTATGTAGCCATGATCTTTCTAATCTCTCTTTGCATGGACGTCTTTCCATGCCCTTAATAATTTCCTTTGCCCTCCTCTAGACCTTTCCCGTGTCTGCATCTCGAGTCATGGAGGTTGGAATAGGAAACATTATTTTGAGTGAATATGGATCATACAGTTCTGTAATTCCATTATTCCATTACAGCGTTTTCAGTATTATTCCCTCTTTTTTGAACACAGCTTGGCATTTCCTTGGTTTTCTGGATCATCAATGCATTGCAAGATAGTGCTGAGCTCCTGGCAAAGACAAGCAGGATTTGTAGCAACAACTTGCAATTTTTGTAGTTCTGTTTTTAATTTTTTAATTTTTTTATTATTTAACCAAGATACCCTACTTGGCTCTCAATATCCAAAAAACTAATTCTCAGTGCTAGGAAGGGCAGGTCCTTTCCCAATGGCTCATGCTGAGCTCTCTGCCATGCAATGGGAGAAGGAAAAACAGTTTTTGACAGTTTTCCTTCTCCCACTCTCTGAAAAACTTGGTTTACTATAAGATTTTCCAAGGGAATTTAAAGTTGGAACCACCCTATTTTTTGGAATTCCTTGGACTGCCTGGGGCTTACCTCCACAACTGTTTGGGGGAGGTTTCTATGAGTGATGAAACAGACAGATGAAAAGCCAAATGATGTTAAAACTCACTATCCCAAAACTAAAATTCTCTCCTCTAATTATTGTCAAAATAAAGTGAGTCATTCCCATTTTATAGCAGCCTAAGGAAAATCTCTTTCCTGAAGGAAATGTGCAGGGAAGGAGTCATATATCGAGTGGGAGGTTTGCTTTGCTTAACTTTTAAAGTTGTCTTTTCTTCTCCGGGACAAGAGAGGGAAGATCTGACTGGCACTGCCAGCTTCTCTTCCTTTTCATGTGCTGAGAATAAAGTGGCTGGGGGTGTATGAGAGGGAGAACTTAAGGAAAAGGAAATCTGAGCTTCCCTGGGCTTCCAGGAAACCCTCTGCCCTCCTGACCACCATAACCAGTGGCTCTGGGGAGGCACCGGACATTTCAGCAGGTTCTTAGTGAGGTTTTAATGCCCTCAGATGCAAGGAAAGTCAGGAACCACAGAGTCACAGTCATTAAGGTTGGAAAAGACTTCCAAGATCATCGAGTCCAACCTGTGCCCGATCCTTGTCAACTAATTGCCACATCCAGTTGGTTCTTGAACACCTCCAGGGATGGAGACTCCGCCACCTCCCTGGGCCTGTTCCAGTGCCTGATCACCCTTTCCATGAAGAAATTCCTCCTGATGTCCAACCTGAACCTCCCCTGGCACACCTTGAAGCTGTTTCATGCTGTTGAATGAAGCTCAACACCTTTGTGGCCCAAACTGAAGGACCAGCCTCTCAGGCAGAGAGTTTTCTTTTGCTTGGGCCCAGGATTCATCAAGAGCTTAGAGTTCTCCTGGCCTTAATTTTGCTGCAGTTAAGAAGACAGACACCTACAGCAGGGCTTTGGGGAGAAAACCAAGAAAATCCAACCCTAAAAGCATAAAAGGTTTGTGGTGGGGAGCTGATAAGATTTCCTGCAGCAGCCCCTGTTGGAGGGGATTCCCAGTGGTAGCTGTGAAGGTACAAGGACATGAGTCAAATCACACACTGGAAACAATAAAACTGGCCATGCAAGAAATGAACTCCTTAGATCTTGACACATTTGCACTCAGGTCCCACGTGCTGGAGTCAAAGAACTTAAAGGTTTTGGTGTGCAGGAAAGTCCCAGTTTGGTGATGTGGGCAGGAGGGCACCCCGGGGGAGTTGGTTGCCTCGTGACACTTCTTCTCAGGTTTTTCAGGGGTGGTTGGGGAGCATTTCATTCATCCCAAGTCCTGCTGATTCAAAGGCTGAGCCTACAAGCAGGGAATGATTTTGTCTCCTGGGTCTAAGGATCAGGAGACTCAACATTCAATTAGGCAGAGTTCCCAAGAGTGCGTGACCACAGCCTGCAGTGCTGTAGGAGGACTCCTTAGGACCTCAGATCAGACCATCAGCATGACCAATTAATGCTAACGCTACTGGCCTTGTTAATTGTGATGAAGGTCCCGAGGGGAAGAGGGCTAAATGAGCAAGACATATCAAAGAGGAACTGAAAAGCCATTCTGTATTATTGTCTCTTTGTTGATTTGAGGAGGACATGATGAACTAGGTACTAATTACATGAAAAAACACTGTATTCTAAACCAATCTCTTCTCTAATTAATGGCAACATAAACTGAGTCATTCCCATTTTCTAGCAGCCTAAGGAATTGAGGGGAAACACAGCTCTGGGATGTGCAATATAAACATGTTTGACCAGAGAGATGGAAATTTCCAGTCCCAAAGCACAGAATGGACACACGGGTACCATCAGGGTCCCTCAGCAGCATTTCATGGAGTCCTCTGTCTTTCCACTGACACAGTCCTGTGTGTGCACATCACACAAAGCAATTTTTCCTCAGCATCGGGAAAGTTCCCTTTTCCACTTAAATGGCTTTCCCCCCCCGCCCCCGATTCATTTTTACTTTATTTTATTTTATTTTTTTATTTATTTCCCTTCTGTATCCTTTTCAATCTGGAAAGTGACTTGGCCTCTCTTCCCCCCATCTATTTTCCTCCTGCCACTATTCAGTTTAGGCATGAAACACAGAACTAGATTGAAAGCATTCAATGGCCATTCAATCGGAGAAGAAAAGAGCCCCTCAGAGCTTTATTAGATATGAAGATCCACAATAAAAATCAATTTCTGCCTCTTTATGCAGTTTAAATGACAAAGCACCCACCCATTCTGCAGCCATTGTGCCTGGGAAATGTAATTCAGCTCCGGAGCCGGGACCAGAACACCACGGACTCGCTGACCTGCGCCGGCAGATTCCGATATGATACAGACCTTCCCAGATAATGGGAGCCACTTCATCTCCCTGCAGGAGAGAAAAAGTTATCTGATATCTTTGAGGGTTAAAAGGCTATGTGGGCAGTATTTTTAACAGCACTCTAAATCAGCATCTTTAAAAGCACCTCTTTATTTTCCCGGCGCCGCGCTCCCCACTTTTTCCACTTGTCCGTTGGCAAATCCCAGCCGTGATCTCATCTTTACTCTTTCGGAAGAGCCTTTCCTGGGTGCTTGGCTGGAAGTGAGTGAATTAAAGAGGAAACTCACTACAAACATCCGTGTGACATGCAGGAATTTCTTTAGGGAGTGTCTGTGGCCCTCGGGATGAGCCAAGGCTGTGGAGTGCTGGGAGTAAAAGCGTCACATCCCATGGCTTGGAGGCTCTGGGCAAGGAATGAGCAGCATCTGGGCTATCCAGGGGTGGGTTAGGTTGGATCTCAGGGAAAGGTTCTTCCCCCAGAGGGTGGTTGGGCACTGAACAGGCTCTCCAGGGTTTGGTTACAGCCCCAAGGATGCCAGAGCTCCAAGAGGGTTTGGACAACCCTCCCAGGGACAGGATGGGATTGTAGGAGTGTTCTGTGGGGAGCCAGGAGTTGGACTCAGTGATCCTTAAGGTTCCCTTCCAGCTCAGAATATTCTGTGATTCTCTTATCATCCCCTTAAATCACTATTCCCAATCCACAAGACTACTTTTTGTTCAAATTCCACTATAATCTTGGCCTAAATTGTGTCTAACAGCAAAAAGTTTCTTGGGAAAAAAAAAGAGGATTCTGTGTGCAAATGCTTTTTTGCATGATTTTTTAGCATTTTTTAATCCTTTTGTTATGGAAAAGTGTCAGCAGAGCTGCCAAATCAAACTGCACTGCTGTGTAGATTCCAAAGTATAGACTATATTTGATATCTATTTTATGCCATATATATAATATAATAGATAATATATAATATATGATATAATAGATATATAATATATGTGTAGTATAGATTTACTTACATATTGACAATCATGTCGACTCCACCACTCACAGGCTTTGAAAGCCACACTAATTTTATCAAAAATTAAATTAGGAGAGGAAAACAGCAGGAAAATTATGACAATCCCAGGAACTCCTGCTTTTGCATCCGGAGAGAGAGACCTACCATACGTCTCAAACCCACTTCTTTTTCCACGTTTTAAGAATTCCCTTGTAAATAACACCACTGAATGATGTCACAGCCGAAATGAAAGGCTTTGATCTGTCTCAGATGAGTCTGAACCCTTTAACTTCAAAACTTCTCAGGGCCTCTGTTTGTTTGGAGCAGGAGGAGCTCTGAATGCCGAAGTGGAATCCGTGTCCTCCATCGCACACGTCTCACAGCATCTCTGGCCAAAACTCCTCCCTGTGTAGCACAGAGTGTTTGGAATGAATTGTAATTCCTGCTATTCCCCCTCGGCCTCGTGGCAGCTTTATCTTAATGAAGATGTGCCTTGTGCCTTTCAGGCTACCCTGGGATGAGATGTTGGAGTAGGAGGAATGAGTTCAGTGGAATCGGAGTGGTTTACAATTGTCATTTTATTTTTCAAGTGTTTCGGTGTGTTTACAAAATAGCCCTGAGACTCTTGCTCCTTGGAAGTACATCTGTGTGTTTTCTCTGGGAACCACTGCCCTTTCCTGATTGTGGAGGGACCCAGAATCTACCGGGAGTCACAGCTTGGTTCTGTGTCCTGGAACACTGAGCAAGTGTTTTATGGAGAAGGAAATGCTGTGAAACCTCTGTGTTCCCAAAAGCAGATAAATCAGGACACAAACTGTACATGTCAGACAGATGCAATTTGCTAAAGAAAGGCTGGGAGCTTCCCAGAGGTTGCCAGGCAGTCCCTCGGCTCAGCATGGAGAGAGGTTCCACCACATCCCTTTCCTTCTTGGAGATGTCCTGAGACCTTCCCAGGTCCCTCCCACGAAGGAACCACATGTCTTGATGTGGTGACGGCTGGAGGTCACCCCAAGCAGCTGAATTATTTTGGAAGTGGTGTTGCTGGGTGTGCAGTCCTTGGCCAGCTATCCAGGGTAGGATACACATTAACATCTCCTGTGCACAGCATGGAAAAGCAGATACAAGCTATTAAAGGTTTTCCATTTGGAAGATGACCTGGAAATTATCCCAGTGCTGTGACAGAGTCGTTTAAGGATTCCTTTGTCCTGGAGCTCTCACTGCAGCACTGGGCAACCCAAAGTGTGCTGTGAAACCCTGTGAATGGCCCTTGCAGAGGAAATGAGGGGGGAAAAGCACAACAGCATTGTCTGGGAACCAAAGGCAGATTTCCAGGGGCTGTGTGTGAGAAATGCTACAACCCCTCACTGCTGATTTCTTCAGCAGGTTATAGGGAGGTGGGGAAAAACACATCCAAGATTCACAAGAAGCAAGTGAAATTCCAGCACAGCTGAGTTAGGACAACCCTCAGGCAGCTCCTGACTCTTCTCCTCTTGGGAAGGGCAAGAAAAGCATGGGCAGATGTGGAACAAGGAACTACTGGGATGTGGGATCAGGTGAAAGGATGGGGCTGAGTCTTGGTTTTGTTCCTGCACTCAACACTGAGAGCCAGGACTACACATCAGCAAAGCCACAACCAGGATGTGATGGTCCAGCCACGACCTGAAGGAGGATGTCCAGGGATGTTGGAAAAACAGGACACTCAGACCTGGTCCCAGGTGTATTTCTGGCTTGTGGCCAGGAAAGGAGGGAGAGGAAGAGGTTGCTGCCATCAAAGAACAGCATTGGCAGAGGAGCAAAGCTAGGTAAAACAGCCATCAATAAATTTAGGCAGGAAATCAGTGTCCATGAGAAGATCCACACTCTGGAAAAGCCTCCCAAAAAAGGCTGGAAACTCAAGGGAGAAAAAAATAACAATTAAAAAAAAGGAAATAGAGATTATAAGAGGGATAAAATAAATTAGTGGGTGGAAATGGCCCCTTTCAATCCCATAATCCTGTGGGATAAAACAACCACGTAAAGAAAAATGAGATTCATTTTTTTTTGCACACGTGTATGTGTGTGCATAGATATATACACACACACAACATATATATAAATATATATATCCACACTCCTAGTGTTTCTGCAGATGAATTATCATCAACATAATCAAGGTCAAAGCCATCACACCCTCCCAGCCCTGGAATGCTCTGGTGACAGAAAGCTGGCAATGGGATTGAAGACGATCCTGGGTTTTTTTTTAAGCAGACTTTTCTCACATTTGTCATCTGTCACCAGCTCAAAACCAGCTGGGAACCTACAGCAACAGGCAAAAACAGTCCTCTGGGTAAATGGTGTGGTTGGGAACAACAGTAAGAGCTGGTTTTGGCAGAGCTGGCATCTGGTGCAGCGATGCTGGAAACCTTTTCCAGTCACAGCTTGCTCACAAAAGCCACAGGAAAGGGATACACCCAGACTGCAAGGAAATGCTGGGAGCAGTTTGCCTGCTCTCCTGGGTCGAACAGGCTGTAAACCCTCCTTGCTGCTGCTGCAGAGGAATCCCAGAGAGAGCCGTGTCTCAGCATTCCCGACCTGTGGTGTGATGTGCAAGGCTGGATGCCAAAAGCAGAAGATTCCAGGGAAAAGGTTGGACTAGAAGAAACAGCCCTTTGTAGTCAGTTTTCTGTGCCCAGCAGAAAAGCATCACAAACCCCCAAAGAGATGAAGTTCCTTGGGGCACTGGCAGATAAATTGTCACCAAGTGATAAACTGTGAGATTATGAGGAAAATAACACAGGATGCCAACAGTCTGTGCATGGTGTTGAAGCAACCTGTCAGAGACAGGGAAAATAAATTCACCAGCTCCCTAAAAGAGTAAGGACATGTTGGCAAAGGTTTTTGGAGTGAGGGAATATTCACTTGATGAATTAGAGGGCAAGCTGCTTCACCTACTTGACCTCCAGGTCACCAAGGGCTAATAAGTCACAGTGTGAAGCTGTGACACCTGGAGGAAAGGTGCAGTTTATTGACAATGTCATTAACAGCATGTAAATGTTTAGTCTGGGGGTCACTGGCTGCCCCTGGGCTTAGACATGTAATGCAGTGACAGTCAGGTACATCCCTGGTGACTCCCTCCCTCTGTGACAGGGACAGGAGGCAGGGAATGGCTGGAGCTGTGTCAGGGCAGGGTGAGGTTGGATCTCAGAGAAAGGTTCTTCCCCCACGGGGTGGTTGTGCACTGAACAGGCTCTCTAGGGTTTGGTCTCAGCCACAAGGCTGCCAGAGCTCAAGGAATGCTCAAGGACAACGCTCTCAGGGACAGGGTGAGATTGTTGGGGTGTCCTGTGCAGGGCCAGGAGTTGGACTGGATGGTCCTTGTGTGTCTTTTCCAGCTCGGGATACTCTGTGATCCTCCATCCATTCACAACCATCCATGTGCTCCTGTGTTTGCCTCTGCTTTCCCACTGGTGCACCCTGATAAGGTGATAAATCTGATCTCCAGGAGAAGGGGAACCACAAGGATCTGACAAATCACTTCTTTACTTTTGTGTGTTCAACAAGGAACAAACCCCTCCAAATGTATGAACAATTAGCATAGACTTCTGGTGACACTTCAAAAGCTGTTTCAGCTCCAGCTTCTTGTTAATGAGCAAATGTGAAAGTGCACAAGGGTGTTTCCATGATGAAGGGCAGAGCTTTTTGCCTGGCTGTGGCACCGAGGAGTTGGTGAAGAGAGAAGATCAGGGCCATGCTGGAAGGCTTCAACCAAACTCACTGCTAAGAAATACCCACAGCATATTCTGTTCCCTGCTCCTGCTGCCTCATGTCCCAGGAGTTCTCTTGTCTCTACTTGGCTCCTGGTCCTACTACTCCTCCCAAACCCTCCAGGCTTGGGCCCAGAAATCCCATATATTGTATGGCAGGCTCAATCCATCCTGGCTCTGTGCCCCTGGCTCCATCCCAGGATCAGGGGAGGGCAGTGATTCAGCCTGATATAAAACAGGAGAAGGCAGAGGTGGGGAGTGAAAGCATCAGGGAAGACAGGAAAGCATCAACATTGATTCCAAGTCCCAGACTGGGGGTCCTAAGACATACCAAGGAAGTGAATTTAAGGCATGTGGTGCTTTTTCAGGAGACAGAAATGCTGGTTGGTGCCACAGGACCATGGAAGGAGCTGCGGAATATCTTGGGTCACATGGGAAATCCTGCAATCATAGAATGGAATGGGTTGGAAGGGACCTTAGAGACTATCTTGTTCCAATTCTCTGCCATGAGCAGGGACACCTCCCACGTTGCTCGAAACTTTTTCCAACCTAGTCTTGGACACTTCCAGGGAGGGGCAGCCACAGCTTCTCTGGGCAACCTGTGCCCACCCTCACAGGGAAGAATTTCTTTCCAATATCTCATCTAACCTTGCCCTCTGGCAGTGGGAAGCCATTCCCTCTTGTCCTGCCACTCCAGACCTTTGGAAATAGTCTCTCTCCATCTTTCCTGTTGGCTCCCTTCAGGAAGGCTGCAATAAGGTGACCCTGAAGCTTCTCTTCTCCAGTCTGATCCATCCCAACTCTCCCAGCCCTTCCTCCCAGCAGAGCTGCTCCATCCCTCTGATCTCTTGGGGCCTCCTCTGGACTCTCTCCAGCAGCTCCATGTCCTTCCTGTGCTGTTCCCAGAGCTGGAGCAGCTCTGCAGGTGGGGTCTCACCTGAGGGGGCAGAGGGGCACAATCCCCCCCTCCCCTGCTGCCCAGGCTGGGGGATCAGCCCAGGGCACGGGGGGTCTCTGGGATGAGCCATGTCCAGCCTGTCCCCCACCAGCCCCCCAAGTCCTTCTCCCAGGTCTGCTCTCCATCAATCCAACATGATCTTCTCATATCATTTACTTCAGCTTGATTAGCAAAGTTTTCCTCAACTTTTGCAGTCCATCCACAGCCAGGAAGGTATTTTTGTGCAGATGTTTCAAAGAAAATTAGATTAAAATGAGCAAGATGCTTGTGCATTGTGTTGAAAATTGGTTGAGCCTGGTCCTCATCTGGTGTCCTTGCTGTGCAGACCAGGAGCAGGTCAAGAGCTGTCCTTGATTACTTGTGACGTCTGTTGCAGATCCTGATCCTTAAAATACAACGGGATGGTCTTTTGTGATTTGTTTTTGGTTTTTTTTTTTCAGTCTGAGCAGTGTCTGAGATTTTTATTCCTTTGAGAAGATTTATAAAAACCACTGCTCGAACAAACCCTCTATTCTTCTTCCAGGGGCTTTAGCTCTACATAGAAGGGTCTAAAAATGATCAGAGTTGTTTAATTAAAAAAGAAAAAAATAACAAAGGAAAAAGAAAGAAACAATGAATCAGTTTCAAACAGTAATATCTGCCCATCTAGAACAGAAGAAATGGAAAGATTAATGGATTTTAGGAGCAGATCACCTGGAGGCTGGCCACGGACATGGGCAACCCAAAACATATACAGAGGGATTAGATCAAATGCAGAGAAAGCCTTGTTGACTTAATTATTCTAAAAGTGATGTTCAAGTGGAAAGAAAACATGGATAAGAGCTGAATTTGGTAAGAGCATCACCTCACTCTGTTAGCCCATCTGGCTCCAAAAATCTTTCTGCTCAGGAGACTCAGGGGGCACCTGGAATTCTCTGCAATCCCTGACAGGAGGGAGGAGCTGGAGGGGGTTGGGCTCTGCTCCCAGGGAACAAGGGACAGGAGGAGAGGGAATGGCCTCAGGCTGGGCCAGGGGAGGGTCAGGTTGGACATCAGGAGGAATTTCTTCATGGAAAGGGATGTCAGGCCTTGGCAGGGGCTGCCCGGGGAGGTTTGGAGTCCCCATCCCTGGAGGTGTCCAAGGAAGAACTGGATGTGGCACTCAGTGCTCTGGGCTGGGGGACAAGGTGGGATCTGAGGTTGGACTTGATGATCCTGAAGGTCTTTTCCAACCTCAGTGACTCTGTAAATCAGTGAACACAGGCTGAACCACCCCAAAACTGGACTTCCTTGGCACCACACCCATAGACAGATTCAGTCCTGCTCCTGGGAGCCACCGGCTTGTGAATTCCAGACAGGAATTCAGACATCTCCACCTGGTCCTGCCACATGCAGATCTTCCACGTGTTCTTCCCCCTGTAAATGAGTTTTCTAATATCCTTGTCCCCCCTCCCCAGGGAAGGGGAAGTGGGGAATGGTCTATTTATTTAGACCACTTTTCTGCCTGATCAGAATTACCCGTCTGAGAGGGGGATTTGAATGGCACCTTATCTGAGCTCTTTCTCTCTCTATTTAATGCTTGAAATCAGAGGCTTTGCTGCATTTCTTTATTTTTCCTTTTTAATTACAACGCAAAGAGAAAAGGACTGAACAGGAAAGTTAAAATAAAATTAAAAAAAAAAAAGAGAAAAACTTTAAAAGTACAATGTGAATGAGAAATGATGGTTTTACTCTTTGCCTTCAAGTAAAATAGCTTTTATCTTTTTTTCCCCCCTTACAACAGCCTCCTCTACCTAGATAATGCATTTGGTTAGATTTATTTGCTCAGCCCAGAAAACTTGACACTAAGGGGATTATTTAGTTTTAGATTCGCTGTAGTCCATAGTAATAGCCAACAGGGAAAGGAATGAAGCAGCGATATTAGCAGGGAGATGGGAGGGGAGGGTGGACGGGGGAGGGGGTGCCAGGGACTGCAGCTAAGCAAAACTGCTTGCATAAACACCATTAAGAAGATTTAGACATTGCTTTTCTTATCATCAGCACTCCTGGAAGAAATAAAAAAAAAAAAAATAGAGAGAGAGAGAGAGAAAGGAGAAAGGAAAAGGGACAGGCCCTGACTTGCTGTGCAGGCGTTTCCATCAAGGTTCAATAGAAAAATAAACCCAGCCCAGGGTCCGGCTGCAGCAATTTGCAGACCTCTCCAAGTTACCCCATCATGGTCCAAAGGAGACATTTGTTCTATGTGTTAAGAGGAGGAAGGAGCAAGTCCAAAGAGGAGGAAACACACAGACGTAGCCAATTTTATATATATCCACACGAGCATTTTTTGGAAAATGCTTGAGTTGTCTTTGTGCACTTCCAGGAAGGTGAGTGCACGTGGCAGAGCTGGAGGGAGAGGTTCCTGAGAGTTGTTATGTCAGACTTTTGGGAATTGTGTCCCTATCCACTGGGTGCTGACTCTGGGGAAGGACAGAGCAGGGAGCACCAGCTGGGGACAGGCAGGAGAAGGCTCTGGGAACTTTGTTGTTCAACAGAATCATGGAATGGTTTGGGTTGGAAGGGACCTTAAAGACCATCTTGTTCCGACACCTGGCCATGGGCAGGGACACTTTCCACTATTCCAGGTTGCTCCAAGCCTTGTCCAACCTGGCCTTGGACATTTCCAGGGATGGGGCAGCCACAGCTTCTCTGGGCACCCTGTGCCAGGGCCTCCCTGCCCTCACAATAACAAATTTATTCCTAATATCCTCTGTCAGTTTGAAGCCATTCCCCTTGTCCTGTCACTCCAGGCCCCTGGAAATAATCTCTCTCCATCTTTCCTGCAGCTCCTTCAGGCACTGGAAGGCCACACTGGAAAGCTTCTCTTTTCCAGACTGATCCATCCCAACTCTCCCAGTCTTTCCTCCCAGCAGAGCTGCTCCATCTCTCTGATCTCTTGGTGCCTCCTCTGGACTCTCTCCAGCAGCTCCATGTCCTTCCTGTGCTGGTTTCCCAGAGCCAGAGGCAACTCTGCAGGTCTCAGAAGGAAATGTGTAGGAAATCCCAAATCCAAGAGTCCAGAGCAGGCCATGGAGCAGCAGTTGTCCCTTCAGGATGCAGGGACAAGCACTCACAACATGGCACACATTCAGCCAGGGAAGGAGGGACATCCATCCTCTGGTCTTCCCTGGGAACAGGAAGTCAAATTGCTTTCCTCTGTTCCTACCATGGCTGGTTGTGACAACCACTAAGTTGGCTAGAGGCATCCACACAGAATCCTGGAATCATTAATGCTGGAAATGACCTCCAAGGTCAAGGAGCCCAACCATCAAAATGTCCAACACATCTCAGGAGAGCAGATACCGAATTAAAAGGTTATTTATTGACCACAGTGAGTGAACACATGAGCAGGTGCCAAACCATGTGCTCCATTGTTGAAGTCACCGTGAGCAGCTCTGAGTGTTTCCTTGTGTGACCACGGCGTGTCCTAGAGAAGGGGTGGGAATGGCTTCCCAAGTGCTCGAGGGATCCAGTCACTCAATCTCCTTGCCTTCCCTGCTCCTGCTGGAAGGAGGCACGAGCCCTCAGCTGCCATTCCATGAGCTCCTGCATGAGCTCCTCCACCCTGGTGCACTTCCCTGCACCTCTGTGTAAAGTGTCACTGCCAAAAGCCCTTAGTCAGCAGATCCCAGCTGCTGCAGCCTCCCCAGGAAGGGAGTGCAGATGCTGTTTTAGAAGTTACAGTGCCCTGAATTTTAAACAAAGCATCCAGTGCTGAGGAAGAGACAGAATCCTTCACGCTTCAGGGCACAAAACCTCCCTGTTACCAGGTAAGAGGAATAAATTTGTATCACAGACTCACGGAATCACGGGATGGTTTGGATTGGGAGAAACCTTAAAGCTCATTCCATTCCACTCCCTGCCATGGGGAGGGACATCTTTCACTATCCCAGGTTGCTCCAAGCCCCATCCAACCTGGCCTTGGACACTTCCAGGGATGGAGCATCTTCTTGCTTTTTATCCTCTGCAAGGTGAATAGAAACCTCAAATTCAGTTTCATGAGGAATTCTGCTGCTCTGGCTTTTATTCCACATTGCCGTGAGACAGAAACCCTGCAAATTCTTCATTGGAAGAGAACCCACATGTTTCAGAAAAGGCACATGTGGGAGGGAAGAGACAACCACGTAGGAGAGAGGAAATTCAAATTCCATTGACTAATCCATTGTCATATTCTGGGTGACTGCTTTAATCAGTGGGTGACAGATCAACTGAAATAAGTCTGTATGTAAGAGTTAACTCAAGAGATGACTTCTCCACTATTTATCCACCTATTCAGCACCCTGACAAGTGGATTAGTTGACAGGCAGCTTGTGCCTCTTTGTTTTCACCTGATTTCCAAAGGAAGCATGTGCAGCAGGGAGAAGAAAACTTGGGAGTAGAGTGGGAAGTTGTTTTGGGACCTGTGATTGTTGTGAAAGGAATGGAATAGTTTAAGCCACCACCACCATGGTCTTAGAAAATGCCTGATTCACTTTTTTTTTTTTTTGTCCTAGAAGCATCATTTCCATCTTGCCTGGCTTGAGCTTCAGCCAGCTGTTTTCCATCCAGGAGCTTATCTCTGGCAGGCACAGGGACATTGTGGGACAGGGCCTGTTGTGTCTGCTGAGAAGACATAAAGCTGCCCAGGGACACAGGAGCCCCTGGTCTTTGTTATCTCCTTCCAGTTCTGTGCCTTGCTACCAGATTAACTGTTCTCCCACAAGGTGCTGCTGTGGGGAAGGGGTTATTTCCTTTTTCCAGAGCAGCTGGTTTCCATCCCTGCTAATGTTGCTTTGTTTCAAGTGTCTTGTCTCTGTCTCTCAGCACAGCTGTCTCCTGGAGAGCCTTCAGGAAAACCCATCCTGGAACAAGTGAGGAGTTCAGCTGCTTTTCACCGTGACTAAAACCTTCTGTATCTGCAGCCTGAACTCTCACTTCACAACACGTGGCGGAAAACTTATCTCCTACCACAGAGGAGAATAAACTCACAAAACCCTCAAGGTCCCACTCAATCAGAGCCATCATCTGCAGTGTTTTGATGGGATGTGTCAGGGATCTGATGGATCCCATCACAGCAGATCCCAGTGGGATCTAATTCAGTAATACTCTGGAATGTAATATAAAAATCCTGGTGAAAAGATAGAAATAATGCATGTCCTGCGGGTTCCCAAGAGTGGAAGACACCAGGGGAATAAAATCTGGGAATCTGAGGATACACCACTACAGCAAGGTGGATTAGCTGCAGCTACAGCCACCTCCCAGCTCAGATGACAAGGACAGACCTGGATTGTAGCAAAAAATGGGACATCCTGCTGAAAGGTGACAAATGCCATGGGAAAACAAAAGCAAATCTGTCCCAAACACAGCCAGCATACGGTTGGAACTGGCTGCTGAACCCTCTTCTTCCTCTGTCTTCAGGGAGAGTGGGACATTTGGCAGGACAACCTGTGTGTCTGCTCTCCAAACGTGGGATCTCCTAACCAGGCTTGGGGATGGGAGCCAAGTGCCCCGACTATGGAAAACTGATTGTTTCTCCAAAACAAGGAGCACCTTCTTAGAATATGGACACACACCTGAGTTTTCCAACAGCACTGTTGTTGTTCCAATTCACCCCAGTGCTGCCCAAAGGCTGAGTTCAGCCTCCTCTGCCTATCCCTGGTGACTGTGCTTTACATGGAGCATCTCCAAGTGGGATTGCAACCCCTATAGTCCTTGGCCTCTCTCTGTGTGAGCTTGGCTGGGTTTATTAGTGTAATAGGGTGGGGTTTTTGTATATCAGGGCAGAACTTGTGGTGAGGTCCACACCAGAACTCACATTGGTGTCTCACACACCGATTTCCTCTCAGCCCCAGAGCAGCAGCTGGTGGAGAATTAATTGTGTAGCATACATTTACTAGTTAATTGCAGTTTCACTGCAAGGTGGGAAACCTGCATTTGATAAATAAGAGAAGCAGGCACCAGAACATGCTTTCCCTACCTGGCCTTAGCTCTGGGATTCTTGTCTCCCTGCAGTTATCCCTGTCTGCTACAAAACAGGTCAGGGTCCTGCTGTGCTGGGTGAACACACAGCAGGAGACAGTCACTGCCTCAGGAACTGCACAGTCCTCAGCTCTCCTGATAAGCACAGAACAGATTCCCTTGCTCCTGGATAATTCCAGGCCTGATTTTTATTTTTGGGTCTTTCTTGATAAGATTCCATGAGCAGATGTTTCACCCAGGCTTGAAAGATGCAGAGAGAGGGAATCATCAGATGTTCTAATTTTCCTCTGAGAAATGCCTTTTCTTCAAAGGTCCCTGGTTGCTGTTTCACACTTACCTGCCCTTTATTCCCTTAGGGAGTGTCCTCAGTTGTGTTTTCCTTGATGGACTTCACCAGGAGCCTGTGTTGAGGAAAGTACGAGTGCAAAGCAGAAGATGTCAAGCCATGGGTAAATGAAGAGGGGAGAGAAATTAAAACATTCAGAACCACAGGAAGTGAAAGGCAGCTCCATTCATCTGCAAACAGCAAATAATTTGCACTGCAGTGAGCAGTTTGTCTTGTGTTCTGGTTCACAGGGGCAAGAAAGGAACATACTAGACCCCATTGTCCTCAGAGTAAGAGATCAGAGGAGGGGAGGAATTAGACAATTTTCATATAGACAAAGCAGCAGAACAAAATTTTGGCCTTTTTCAACCATCTGCAAGAGACCTGAGAGCTCTGAAAAGGCTGTGAAAGCTGCCTGCTGGGTTATGAGGTGCAGAGTGGAGTTAGCCAAGAAAGGGGTGAACAAAGAGTCAAAGGAGGAAGAAACGCCCTTTGCTGGATGGGCACTGATGTCAAACACTGTGTTCCCAGAAATGAGAAGGAATTCAGGATCTCTGTGGTGAGTGCCCAAGCTCTGGAAGGGTGCAAAGCCTTCAGTGAGATGTGGCAGCAGGTGCTTGACTTTATTCAGAACATCTGAATTGGCTTAATCTGGGGAAACTGTACCTGATCCTGCCCAAATCATCCTTTTCTGGGCTTTGTTTTACACCTGTCTTGGCTTTTGGAGCACATGTTTGACCTTACACAACCTCCCTGAGTTTGAGAAGGTTATGGACACATGAAGCTGAGCTTCTACCAGCCATCCAAGACCATTCTCTGGTGGGATGAGGGCTCCACCATGTGCTCCACATGTTTCCAAGGCCAGGTTGGATGGCACTTGGAGCAACCTGGGATAGGGAAAGGTGTCCCTGCTTGTGGTAGGGGGTGGAACTGGATGAGCTTTAAGGTCCATTTTGACCAAAGCCATTCTGGGATTCCGTGTTTCTGAGCTGATAATTTGGTGACAACTGGAAGAGAAGTGCCACAAAAATTCTACTGATTTTTACAGATTGTTTTGCTCAAATATCTCATTTAGTTATGTATTTGTGAAGGGCAGGAGCACATGGAGGAGCACAAATGTGTGTTGGAGATTTTAACACGTGCTGTCATAGATTTTATGGGCTTTGACTGGACAAATGGTCTTTTCAGGACACCTGAGTTGCTCATAGAAAGCCATTGGTGTCTGTACATGGCTGAATAGTCAGTGTAAGGGTAGGCATTAAATAGCATTTCCTTCAAGATGTAAAACTGGAAGGTGGAGAGGAAAACTCTCTTAAGGATGCTCCTCTTGGGATGAAGAGGTATTTCAACTGTCTCTTCAGCTGAAGAGGTATTTCAACTGCCAACATTTCCACCATCAAATGGTGCCAAGAATTCCTATGGACTGGTCTCCCTGGTGGCCTAAGTGTCAGGATTAAGGGCAGCACCTTATGGCTGTGTGAACCATAATTCCACCCTTTCTGCACTTCCATACAAGCTTTTAAAAGGGAATTTTCCCTTCACGGCTCTGAACCCACCAACCTGCAGCACAAACCAGGTGTTTCCCATCTCCACAGCACGAGGAACCACCGATTTGGTCTCCAGTTTCCAATGTGCCACCTCCTAAATTCCTTTGGTGCTCTCCCGAGGTTCTGGATTGCGGGAAGCTGCATCTGATTTTACCGTCTTGAGTTGAACCCCCTTCCAGCCTGAGAACCACCCAGATGTGCTGAGAGGCTCCCAGGAAAGCTGGTGTGAAAGAAGGCTCCCGAGATCATTTTTCAAATATATTTTTAATGATAAGGAGCCCTGTCTGTCACCTTGGGCAAAGCATTTAAACCCTCTGCACCCCAGCTCTTCTTCGGGGAAGTGGGGTAATAACTCTGCTCTCATCTTGGCTATTTGGTGCCTCGGGGCACAACTTTTGCTATTTCTATGCAGAGTGGCTCCCGCCACAATTATTGGCGTGTAGACAACAGAAGAAGAAGACCGAGCTGGGCTCTGTGGGCATTTCCAGATTTTCCCTTGGGGATCCTGCCTTTTGAGCAGCCCCTCTTAATCCACCTGAGTCAGGTAAAGGCTCTCTGCCGTGCAAGGCAGTATTTCCTAAAATTGCTTCAGCAGTGGTAAAGCAAAAGAGGGGAAAAAAAAATATCTCCAACAAAGCCCCCTTTGCCGTTTTTGCAGCAACGGTATTAATAGTCTCAGCTATTGTTCCAGATCTGACAATAATATAAAGTTTAAAGGCGAAAGAGGTGGGCAGAGGGGGCAGAGAAATCAAAGCAGACCATTAGGCTGAATGGTTATCAGGGCGGTTTGCTCCAGGCAAACAGTTAATCCAGACCTGGGAGAGAGCACTGGTAGTTAAAGCCCTTTAATGGCCTAAGTCCTATGATAATTAGTCCTGCCCTGGAGGTAGCTAAGTGAGCTACTCCAGCCTGAAATGGAGCTCAGCCACTGCTGAGGCCATAATCCTCTGTGCACAATGAAAGCTGAACTAATTCACTGAGTAAACACTTTCTCAGTTACTTACACACTGTCTTCTTTCAGCCTGACACCAAATAGATTCACTTCCAAGACCTGCAAAGAAAATCAACTTTTTTTTTTCCCCCTCTCTCCTTATTTTTTTGCCTTCAAGAAACTGATCTTCGTTGAAATGTATTTGGATTTAGTATCCAGGGTATAACCTGGACAGATATGATCTGCTTTCTGCTGGCATCACACAGCAGCTCCTTTATTTTAGTCCATTACGACAAAGAGCAGGGAGGCATTTCTCCATCCATTACCTGTTCTTTTGTCCTGCCTGTATCCCTGAAAAGGCTCTGGAGAAGAGCAGGAGGGTGTGTGAAGCCCTTTCAATCCTAGTTCTGTGCTCTCAGCTCACTTAAAGGCTCAAGATGGGGAACGTTCCTCATGGAGGAGGAATAAATGGAAGTATCAGGGAAGGAAACACCAAATATCTTCAACCACTGCAGGTGACACCCGTTTTCCCTACTTTTCCTTCTTTTTGTTGTAATTAGGAAGTGGAATTGTACACACTTCTTTGCTCTCTGGGAAGACATCCCATGAGTGCCTGGTCTTCTCTGCGTGTATTTCATGATTTTCTTTCCAGTTTTATCCTGTTTCCAGACTCACCTGCAAGACTCAGCTCTGTGTGAGCTCCACATTGCACTAAAACCTGGGAAAGGGAACCAAGCAGGGGGCAGGGGTGGTGGTGGCTCTGCATGAGAAATACTCACTGACGGGGTCCATCTGTCTCTGGGATCTCCTGCCTTGCACCCACACACTGGTGGGAGCTTTGGTATCTCCACTGGATTATGCTGGTGGTATCCCTGCTCCATTAACCCTGGTGATTATCCTGTTGGATGCCCACAGTCATGGAATCCCAGGACGGTTTGGGTTGGAAAGGACCTTAAACCCCATCCAGTCCCACCCCCTGCCATGGGCAGGGACACCTTCCACTATCCCAGGTGGCTCCAGCCTGGCCTTGGACACTTTCAGGGATGGGGCAGCCACAGCTTCTCTGGGCACCCTGTGCCAGGGCCTCCCCACCCTCACAGGGCAAATTCCTTCCCAATATCCCATTTAAATATCATTGCCTTTAGATGTGTCCACTTGTTTACACCTGAACTCCGTTTAGGCTCCGGTTTGGAATCTGCAGAGGGAAATGGACATTTCTGGACCACATTCCATCCCATCTCCAGGTGATTGGATGAACTGAAGTCCATGAAGGGACGTTCATCCCCCTGGGCTGGAACAAGAGTTTGGACTCCCCAGCTCAGCTGTTGGTGCTGTCACTGTCCAAAGGCAGGTGAGAGAAATCCCACCCCAAAAGTGGTGCTGGGATTGTTTTAAAGCAAATGACATTATTTGGGGCTTTGCCACATGTCTGCAAGTTTTGGTCAAGACACAGCTGCAAATGACTATGTGTTTTTATGATTCACATCCCACCCTCAGAAAGGCTCCTTTGGATGCTCCCTGGGGATCTTCCATCCCACTGGCCAGGATTTGTCTGACTCTCAGGAAGCTGCCAACGTCTTTACCTGGGCCAAGCAAAATTGTGTCTGTGTTATCTCTACACCAGGACCTCCATATTTCTGTAGGTCAGAGGGATTTTAGACCCCCAAGATAGGAAAGATTTCGTTTGGTTTTCCTTCCAAAAACTTTCCCAAAGAAGGATTGTTGATGGTACTTGCTGGCCTTCTGTAACAGAGGAAAATATAGAGGCGACTCGGTTTTGTCTTGATAAAAGAAGAAAAGTCAATCCTGATCTAATTTTATACTACCCAAAGGGAAAGACAAACACAAAAGGATCTGCCAAAGAGAAGAGTCTCATAATCAAAGGAGAAAAACAGTAGACTTTGTTTCTTTATTGGATATTTAAATGTACCAAATTCATTATCAACTGGAATCTGGCCCAGCAAAAAAAAAAATCTCAGGAAAAAATTATAATTAGAGTTTCATCAGTGCTCTCTGTGATGTTCCAGCAATTCTAATTTTATGAAGACCAAGTCATGGTTCCCAAGTTGGTGAGGACAGGCCAGGAAGGGAGTGGAAAGTAGGGTTCAGGCAAGGTCCTTTGGGATGTGTGAGGCAGCCCAGTGATGGGGTTCCCCCCTTACTGGTGGCTGGGTTTGCTGCAGGAGACCAAGCCAGAGAGATTTCCTTCTCCAGGCCACCAGGGAAGCATGTCCTGCCTTTAGGATCCAAGAAAACGTGGAGAAGCAGTGGCAGCTGTGAGAGTGCAGGGCTGGGATCAGGGATTGCTCCTCTGTGTCCTCTGTACCAGGATGAACACCCCTGGCTCAGCTCAGCCTTGGAGGTGTGGGGTCTTGAGTTAGGCATTCCTTGGGTGTTCTGAGGGCAACCACAGAGTCCAACCCGGGCCTCAGTGAAGTGGCGAAGGGCAGAAAACATAAAAACTGGAGTGCTGAGGGAGGCAGGACACACAGGCCCGCGTTGTGATGGCTCTTGTGGCATAAAACGTGTGGGCGAGTGATGTTATGAGTGATGTTATGAGTGTTGCTTGGAGCTAGGAGGGAAAAAATCCTTCTGAAGTGCGTGTTCAGAGAGATTTCCTTCTTGTGCGGGGAAAATAGAAACAAAATGAGGGGAGAAGGAAAAAAACCCACCCCTTCTGCATCAGCAGCAGCTTCTGTCTCCAGGCTCTGTGGCAATGATACCTCAACCCACCCATTCAGCAGCCCGTTATCACTTCCCTCCTTCCATTATTCCCCTTCAACCTTATCAGATGGAAGCATCGTCTCAGACTCTCCAACTGGAGCCTTGTAATTGTCCCTGGTTGGAGCTCGATAGCACCTTGAACCGCCAGAGTAATCTCTGCTTTTTTTTTTTTTTTAAAAAGAGGTCTCTGCAAGGAGATGATGCAGAATTTGCCTGTGGCTATGCGGGATCTTTAATAGCTGACACTTTTCCCTCTCCTGAGCTCCCAGATAAATGGGAAAATTCTATTTTATTTATTATTTATTTCTCCTCAGCCTTTTTAGTCTGCCTGTTAGGCGGCCAGCGAAGTATTTATGAAGGGGTTTGCAATATTATTATTATTGGCAGCTCCTGAGGGCACACGGGGGAAGAGGTGGGTGGGGAAAGTATAATAATATAACACCGGAGTTGTCTCTGGAGGAGGAAAATGGAAATGGTGCCTTCTTGGGCATCTCTGTGTGAGGAAGGAAGCTGAACTCCGAGGGACTGAGCCTTTCTCCTTCCATCTAGGCCAGGGAACCGCGAGTGCCAAGTGGTTTTTTAATTAGGAAAGGAGCGTTTTATTTAATTTTATGCTGGGAAGGGAACGAGCAAAAAAACCAACATCTGTAGATAAGCCCAGCTCACAGCCCAGGCAGCACAAAAACTGGGAGAAGAGGTGGAAATCTGGACTAAACCCTCCCTTGTGTGAAGACCGACCTCAGGAGACTGAGGGTGGTGGTGTGTTATCCCTTAAACTGATTGTTTCCTTCCAATAAACAAGCCCAATCTTCCTGGTGATGTGTGTCCCCCCCCATGACCTCTAGATTCTTATGTTCCTGCCCCAAAATTGACTCTCAGGCTGAGTTTTTTCATCTTGCTGTTGACAAAATGTCAGCTGCAAATTGCTGCCCATCATTTAATTGCAGACCTTCCACTTGGGTGGCCGTATCTGGGAGTTTCCATGAAATCTTCATTGTTATCTGGCCTTTTATTCCTCGTGTTTACACCTGGTAGGAAACTCTCGCTGCTTTTTTCTCTAAAGGTGATTGCAAAGGGGAAAATGAATTAGTGCCAGTTGTTGCTTCATGATGTGTATCTGGAAAACCTAAGAGAGGGAGAAAAAGAAGAGAAATTGTTGCATTTTGAAGGTATTTTTGCACATTTTAACATTGCAAGTTGTAGAGAAGTTATTTTTTGACTTTTTTTTTTGACAAGTTATTCTGTCTTTCCACCACATTATGAAAGAGTTTCATGAGCAACAATTTGCAAGGGAAATTTCTAAATCACAGAGAGTTTATTCATTGGGTTGGGTGCAGAGATCCAACACATCAGAGAAACCATATGACACCTGGAAAATGCTGTGTGACAAGTTATCCACTGGCAGAGAGAACATTCCTTTTCTTCCCCCTTCGAGCCGCAATGGAGGCACCACTCAAATCCATCAGCTGGCCTGTTTCCAAGGAATTTCTAAGAGCACAAGACCACGAGCTGTGATTATTTTGGTGCTAAGCCTGTCCCAGGAGATGGGATAGAGGAGCACTGCGGCGTGGAGAGGAAGGATATGAATCACAGCACTTCCGGGGATGTTCCACAACCGGTCTCCTTAGGAACACATGTTCCCAAATCCACCCCCTCCTTGGGGAACTGTCTTTCTCACCTTAAGCACCTCAAGTTTAAAAAGATTCTCGTTGCAGTTGTGTTTTCTCGTGTCCCTCCCTCCTGCTGGTGGTGTGTTCTCAGGGGTGGCAGCCACGGCCAACCTTTGGTCACCTGAGTGGGTGGATGAGGATTCTGGGGGGAGGAGAAGCTCAACATGTCTGGGAAATACATTCCTGCAGTTCAGGAAGCCCTGGGCTGATTCCCCAGCGTGGGCAGCAGGGGAGGGAGGGATTGTGCCCCTCTGCCCCCTCAGGTGAGACCCCACCTGCAGAGCTGCTCCAGCTCTGGGAACAGCACAGGAAGGACATGGAGCTGATAGAGAGAGTCCAGAGGAGGCCCCAAGAGATCAGAGGGATGGAGCAGCTCTGCTGGGAGGAAAGGCTGGGAGAGTTGGGATGGATCAGACTGGAGAAGAGAAGGCTTCAGGGCGACCTTAAAGTCCCTTCCAGTGCCTAAAGGGGCTTCAGGAGAGATGGAGAGGGACTTGGGACAGGGGATGGAGGGACAGGACAAGGGGGAATGGCTTCAAAGTGAAGGAGGGTTGGTTTAGAATGGATGCTGGGAAGGAATTCTTCCCTGTGAGGGTGGGGAGGCCCTCGCACAGGTTGGGCAGAGAAGCTGTGGCTGCCCCATCCCTGGAAGTGTCCAAGGCCAGGTTGGATGGGGCTTGGAGCCACCTGGGGTAGTGGAAGGTGTCCCTGCTCATGGAGGGGGTGGAATGAGATGAGCCCTTCCAGCTCAAACCATTCTGCAATTCCACGATTCTCTTGGGCTCAGGGGTTGATGATCATGGTGGGATCCCACAGATCCCCTTTGGATCCTATAGCTCAGGGCTAGGCTCAGTCAGAGCTGAGATTTACAGACTGGCATTTTGCATTCCAATGGAAGAGCCGGATCTATACAGCTGCTCACAACAGTGACAGGACCATCCATAAATCAGTCCCTTGTATTCCTCAAGAAAAGAAAAAATTTGTAAACAAATCTTTTTTTTTTTCTTAGAACTTACTGGCATGACTTGTGATGATGTTTTAGGATTTGTAAATCTGGTTTAGGATTTGTAAATCTGTTGCCTGACTTCTGAGCCAATCGACTGTTTCAGAAGTCAGTCAGGGAGTGAAATCTGATGTGAAAAGTCATGGTTTGTAAATCAAACTGCAGTTCTTAGGTTAGCTGAGAGGATTTATGAATCTGGCTGGAGATATCTAAATCTGGTTCATAAAAGTACTGATTTATAACTAAAACCCCAAAGCAAGGCGTGGCTCCTGGCAGGTGATGAGTCAGGAGGTGCAAAATGACCATGACATGGACACCCAGCCCTGTCTGTCACCGGGATCCCACAACATCCATCACCAATCCTGGATTTACCCTGCACTAAAAATTATAATCTCTGGATCACACTGGGATAATGGAGAAGAGTTTGGGTGTTGGCCTCCAAAGAGAGGTTGTTTTCCAGCTGTTTTCCAGCCCTGGCTGGGTCCACCAGGACCACCACCGAGCCCCAAGCGCCTACCCCCTCCTTACTCACCCCTTAACACCCCAATTTCCACCCAGGCCAGGGGTGGCTGTTGGGGAATCACTGTGAGGCTTCAAAACTTTGACGGTATAAAAGTGTCTCTTAAGTAAAAAAAAAAAAAAAGGTTGGGGGGGAGAATCAAATTTCTACAGTTCTGAAACTTTTTTTTAAGCATTTAAATTTTAAGCTGGGGATTTATAAATGGGCTATTAAAGTTTAAGAGTTTCATTATAATTTTTTTAAAATCATAATTACTTTAGGTAGGGGAGGAGGGATAGATCTACTTTATTCCTAGTGGAAACTATACATATATATGAAGTATCTATATAAAAGCTGGAACTGAGCTTATATTAATACAGTTTAACTGATATTCAATAACTTCACCCTCCCTTTTTCCTATTGTCCATATTTAAATACTTCAAAAAGAATTCTAATCAAGTGGAAATTAATAGGGGAGGAAAGACTGGGGTAGCAGGAGAGGGCTCTAATCCCACTCTCTCTTAATATTTCAAAGTCTCTTTTATTTTCCTAATAAAAAAAGAGAGAGCGAGAGGGAGAAAGTGGAATTAATCCAGTGCTCTGAACTGTCCTCTCGTCTTCCTGATTTAAATAAAATCCAAGAGCACATCACACCAGAAGGCCATTCCTGGCCACGTGCCAGGGTGGGCTCTCACCTCCCACTTTTCCCTCCCTGGTGGCTTTTCCTTGGCCCCACGGGCAGGTTGGACACCACACCCAGCAAGGGGGTGCTTCCCTTCCTGAGGGATTTGGGGTGCCCTCCCTCCCCTCTCTGCACCAAAACAAGGGCAGGCTCAGTATCCCGGGGGGATTTGGTGCAGCCGGACCCCCCCAGGACTCAGCTCATCCCAAGGTTCCTGCATCCATGGGCACCTTCCCTGGAGGACCTGGTGATGGTGCTGGGGTTAGCTCAGGACAAGGCTGAGCGTGAATTGAGGGAGAGCGAAACTTCTGCTGGATCTGTCCATGACAAAGACAGAGGAAAAGCAAATATTCTGCATTTTTGGCCTCGATTTCTCTGCTGCTGGAGCATCCAGCTGCTCGCTGAGGATGGAGGAGCAAACCCAGTCTGCCCAGTCTCTCCTTGCTGCTCCTGAGCCAAACCTCGGGATTTAAACCAGATCCCACCTAGAATAGGGTGCTGTCAGACCCGAGGAATTATTTAATCATGGATAATATGCAAAAAACTGGAGGCAGCCCTGTTAAACCACACGGAGCAGGACTGAATGTCTCCGAGTGAGCAGGAAATCACTGAGTTATTAACCAAGCCCAGCACACACTAGGTGGCACAGCACTCCCTTCCTGCTGCTCTGCTCTTAGGCTGGGTTTATTATCCTCGGGTTAAGACAGCATCCAAATTTGGGCAGGATTTCCTGGTGCAAGGCGTGAGTGCACACCCCAAAGCAAAGCTCAGCCTGGCACAGATGCTCTTGTTTTAAGCCTGACTTGCCCCCCTCTGTGAGGCCACTCAAATCTCATCTGTGGAGGGTCTTTTCCTTCTTCCCAGTTTGGTTTGGAGCACATTTTGGTCTCTGGGGAAGCTGTGGCTCTGCTAATAAGGAGATGTCGGGACTCAGGTGCATCCTGAGAGCTGCAGTAGAGAGTTGTAGGGATGTGGCATGAGGTGGAAAGTTCCTCCTTTGAGAAGATCCCTTGTAAAGCTTGAATTTCAGCTGCCCAGCTGCTTAACTGACAGGCATTTAAACAAGGCATTTCCCCAAACACTTTATTGTGGGGTTTTATTATTCTTTTTTAATTTTGGAAGCTTTCTGTTTAAAATAAAGCTGTCTTCTCCATGTCCCAATCTCATTATGCAGAAAGAAACATTCATTATATATGATATTAAGCTCCAAGGCTTAATGCACTACATCCCATGATGACCATGGAGTGTTATTTTACCTTTGAAACTGCTGAACAATGAATAACTTGTGGAAGAAATAAAGAGCTCTGAAATGTCTTCATTCAGCTCCTCCAGAATTTAACAGAAAAAAACAAATGAGAAAAATAAAAAGCTGTGGTTTTCAAGCGTTTCAAGACAAATGATGGCACCACGGTACAGTCATTCAAGAGAAAATGTGAATTAAGATGACAAGGATAAAGAATTTTCAGTGGTTTCCAAGCCTTTAGTTTCTTAGAAATTCAAGCAGCAAAACAAAAAAGAAAATGATACCTGCTCCAAACCCACCAAGGACAAGAAGTTGGAAATGATGTTATATTTCTGCCTGTAATATCTTCTCATGCCTGGCTGGAAATGCTTGCTCTGCCCAGAGCTAATAACCACTTATTACTGACTGTGACCCAGCTGGGCACTCAGGGGAGGGAAATCACACTCAAGGTGTTGGGAGGAAATATAAGCACAGGGCTGGAAATAATAAAAGAAGCTTCAAATTCATCAGGATTTTACTACCAGCATGTTGAGAAGAAAATTATTGCAGAGCCTGGGTGTCTTGTGAGGGAGAGAAACACTGGGGCCTTGACGTGAGACACTGGTGGAGGGTGGGCGGCCAAAGGCACCAGGAATGAATCCCCATTTCCTGACAGCGAACAGGCCTGAAAATGTTGGCTGCCTTCCCCAAAAAGCTATTTCTGAGTAAAAGGGGAGGTGACACAGGGCTGGCTGGGCTGGCTCCTGGATGGCCATCAGCCTTTGGATGGGAGGGGTGGGGACAGTCTTCAAGGGTGGGTGGCAGGGCCAGTTTTTAATGAGAAGGTTGATTACTGAAAAAGTTAACGGGTTCTTTAATTTGGTTTGGAGGGGTTTTTTGTTGGTTGGTTTGGGGGTTATTTTGTTTGTTTTCTGGAAGCCACCTGATTTTGTCTTATCTACCACACAGAAGACCTGCTGTTGGTATTTTGAGACCCTTTGGTCACCAACTTTCCCAAAAGATTTCCGAGTCCCTTCAGGCATCAGGATTCCATCCCTCCCTGCTCCTGAGCAGTGTGGAGTGAGATCCCACAGCCCTGGCTCCAGGGATGGCGCAGCACGTGGAAAAGCAGTCCTGGCACAGCTCTCCTGACACGGGATCCATCACATCCTTAAGGACTTGTCTTCTTTCATCAGCTGCAAATGTGACCTGAAGGAGAAAGAGCAGGACAATTATAGAATGGTTTGGATAGGAAGAGACTTCAAATCCCATCTCATTCCACCCTCTGCCATGGGCAGGGACACCTCCCACTATCCCAGGTTGCTCCAACCTGGCCTTGGACAGTTCCAGGGATGAGGCAGCCTCAGCTTTTCTGCCCAACCTGTGCCAGGGCCTCCCCCCCTTCACAGGGAAGAATTCCTTCTCCGTATCCAATCTGAACCTACTCTTTTCCGTTTTGAAGCCATTCCCCTGTCCTGTCACTCCAGGCCCTTGGAAATAATCTCTCTCTCCATTTTTCCTGTAGCCCCTTCATGTCCTGGAAGGCCACAATTAGGTCACCCTGGAGCCTTCCCTTCTCCAGGCTGAACAATCCCAATTTTCCCAGCCATTCCTCACAGCAGAGCTGCT
The DNA here is from genome assembly GCA_013390005.1 of Calyptomena viridis. NCBI lineage: Eukaryota > Metazoa > Chordata > Aves > Passeriformes > Eurylaimidae > Calyptomena > Calyptomena viridis. Next base: position 656,413 of record WEIV01029926.1, on the reverse strand, counting down.
CACCTCTATTTTCCAATTTTATGTCACTTGGGCTGTTTCCTGTCTCCTTTAACATGTTGCATTGTTTCACTCCCCAATCAGATGGTCCAGACTCACTTACAAAATAAAATGGATCCTTCTCCTCCCAAGGAATTTACTCTCTGTGGTCACTTCTCATGACCCAAATTATTTGAAAGTCAGTGCAGAGATTTCCCCAGGGTTCAGGCAGATCTCGGGGATCTTTTATGGCAACATTCTCACAAATAAAACCTGAACCAACCCTTTCTCCACCAACAAACACATGGACATCTCTCCCACACAAACAAATATCCACCTGCTAAAAGATCCATGTCCACACAAATCAATTTGAAGCTGGAGGAAAGGCTCCTATAATGCCACAGGAGTGAAAGATAAAGTGGGGGAGTACAATAATGCATAAAACTCAGCAAATCCTCCAGTTAGAATATCATTTTACTGGAGAGAGGAGGAGGGGAAATAGCTTTTCTCTCAAAGAAAAGGTGGTTTAAAATTAAAATTCATTAAAGAAGGCGAGCTGACACATTTTTGTATTCTTTGAGGAAGTATATCTGTTTCATTTAATGCACTGTCCAATTAAAGAAGAAGTGGTCCCTTATTACAGATATGATTTATTCTCTGATAAACCACTGATTTATGGCTCACTGGGGTATATATTTAATACTGTTGAAAAAAAAAAAAATGAAAGGACACCCAAAACTATCTGCAGTGCTACAGTGACTCAGTCTGAAAAGGATCTGAGGAAGCAAAGACCCCTGGGAGTTAAATGTAATCTTTGCTTGGGATAAAAGAGCAGAGAACTGCTGATCTTCACAAAAGGATCCTTCACCAGCAGCCCCAGACACCCTGCACACACACACTCTTCCTCTCCTTCTCCTCTTCCTCCTTCTTTTCCTCCTTTTCTTCTTCCTAAACACCAACAATGCTGCTGTGGGAAAGCACCAGTTTTAAATAGAAACAAAAAACCCACAAACAAAAAAGATGGCATTGTTGGAATTTTCCTCCTGAATTCTGAACAGCAAAGTTCTGCTTCGTGGTACCCACAGGGAATTAGAATTCATTTGTTAAACTGTAATATAGGAAAATAATTGGGATTTTTTTTTGTAGGTAGCTCCAATCTTTGGATTTATTTTTTAAAGTGGGTTTGTTTGTTGTTGGTTTTTTTTTTGTTTTCCAAATTGGAAGCCTTGTTTTGCAGATGGAGAAATGTGTCCAAGAGGAGGAAAGTGCTTTGCTCAGTTAGAGGCTGAACTGAGGAGGGACAGCAGGATTTCTCCATGGGTGGAAACCAGAGAAGTGGAAACAAAGGGAGAAGAGATGAACATTGGCATCAGGGATTACTGAACCTCAGCAAGCTCTGCCACTCAAAGGATTTCAAACCAATACCCCTAAACATCCCAGAATTTTTAGTTGGATCTTCAAAACAAACACATAAAGAAGTATTAGGTCTTCTATATTTGGGATTTTACCCCAATTGCACCATTTTCCTCCTAGAACTGGAAAAAGCAGCAATGTCCTTCTGAGCAAATGGCCACCAAAGTCCTTTGGTGACAACATGTGAACCTCTACAAGGGTAGGAACCAGCAAGAAGTCCCTGGTTTTCCACCTTGTCTATTTGATGAGCAGAGCTGGAAGTGATGAGAAGCACTAGACAGAGAAATGTGTCTTTATTTCTCCCTCCTTCCCAGATATCCCAACCCTGACCCAGCAAATCCCTGTAGGTTCAAAAGTAAAGGTGTGTTGTAATTTCCTTACACACCAAAAGTGTCTATTTCCTTACACCAGCACAAGAGCTTGGATGAGGGATCATGAATTCCAGGTAAAGAACTATCTTGTAAATAGAGGGAAAGCCACAGGGACAATTTGCCTCTATCTGCTTCTCCTGTGTTCTTGGAAAATCGAGTTTAAAAAACCCCACAAACCCTCTGAAAAAACCAAGAGGGCATTTTAATTTTCTAGGCATTGTTTATCTGAACTATCACTTTCTTGCCAAGTAGGGGAAAATGAAGCCCAACCCAGGTAAGGACCCCGCAAAACACGGAAATACCACACTCAGGGTTGTTCTGCACTGAAAGCAGAGGGCTGTGATGGTGGAAACAGGTTTTGGGAAAACACTTGTGCTGCTGCTTTTGTCAAGGAGACACAGTGGCCTCAGGTCCCCAGAGACCTGAATTCCAGAAAGGACCCACCAGGATCATCCAGTCCAACCCTCAGCCCTGCACAGGCCCATCCCCAAGAGTCACCCCATGGCCCTTAGAGGATCATCCCACCCCTCCTGGAGGTCTGGGATAATTCCCAGCCTGTTGGCCAAGCATCCTCACTCTCAGAGATGCAGAGCTCAGCTCCTTCAGCAGGACCTGAGGGAGGAGAGTGTCCTGCTCCCTCCCCTGTGCCCTGGCTTGGGCAGGTTGGAGCACAGGAGACAAGCCCCGCTGGCCTCTCCTGCAGTGATTCTCTGTACGGAGCATCCCGCGCCCAGCCGGGAAGCGCTAACTGGTTTTCCCAGATACCATCAAATACATTTAAACAAGCCCTGATGCTTGAATGCCTTTTGCATCGGGTGTGTTATACATAAAATATGTCGAGTCAGTGATAGTGCCCTTATCTAAAGACAGAAGGCAGCAAAATTTCACCCCGGTGCACTTTGTCAGATTGTTCCCTGACACTGACAGCTGGCTGTGACAAGCAGGGGAGGGCAGCAGGGACAGGGAGAATTCTTGTTCCCTGCACTGTGTGCTCTCCCCATCCTCTGTGGCTGGTAAATGAATGGGAGAGCAAAGAGAACCCCCAGGTAGGTGCCATGGCTGAGCAGCACCTTGGCAAGGTGAGATTCTGCAGCTTTCCCCTGAAGGCAGGTTGGGGATGGAGCTTTTAGGCTTTAAGGAAGAATTACAGCCCTGTTTTTTTCTCCTAAGACAGCAAAATGTTGGTGTTTATTCCCACAGCTTAAAGCTGTTTAGTGCTGGTGTTGATACCCTCAGTGTTGCTGCAGCTGCACAAAGTCCCTGCAGCCCTGCTGACCTTCTCACCATTGGAAGCTGCTGCCTACGGGTGTTGCCATGAAGGTTTTTCTTGCTCACCTGCTCCTGGGCAGGGAAGTGGTCTTCTCCTATCTCTGTCAGGCAGGAATTGCATCTCCCTCCCAGCAATGTCCCTCACAAACAAGCAGTTCCCATAGAAGTCCCTAAATTCTACTCAAGTGCCAAAGAACACAATGACTCCTACACCTACAAATGCACTTCTGCATTAGGCTGTGCCTAATGCTCATCCATAGGGCCACAGGATTTCCTGAGTCTGAACTGGCTTCCCCAGGGAGTAGAAGAGCATCTGGAGATGTGACAAACCTACATGACCTGCCTTTTCTTTGTCTATGGGTTTGGAGTTTGTTTGATTCCTTGCCACCCATGAAACAGCAGCTTCTCCATCCCACCACTCTGGGTTTCTCTCTGGTACCTGGGGGATGACAGCACTGCTGCCTCGGGAGGGTGCTGGAAAGATAAACACAGTGATGCACCCAGCAACTCTGGGAAGGGAAGCAGATAAGCCCTCGAGCTGGAGAATATAGGCACAGGAATTATCTGAAGGCAGGAAAAGGATTACCTCTGAGGAATGAGTCCGACTCTGCTGAACAGAGGAATATTTGACACCAGCAAAGTGTCTCCTTGGCTCCATCACCAGCGCACACACACAGTCCATGCATCCACCCCTCTGTCCAACTGGCTTTTGGCTAATTTGGGCACTTGGAAATAAAACCACCGTGTGAGCCTTGGGCCTGTTGTGACTTCTTCAAGTTGAAACCCGTCTTTGAAATTGGAGCTGCAGCTCAGCCACTCTGCTGTGCAGCTGCTTCTTCCAGTGCCATTTGCAACCAGGCAATTTCTTTGTTAGCCAGAGCTTTTAATGCATTGCACATACATCTCTTGACCCCTTGGGCACCTTGGCTTCTCCCAGCCCCCCTCACCTGGGGAACGGGTAGGAATCCATCCAAAGAAGGGACACTGGACTGCCTTTACCACCAAGAGAGAAGCCTTGCTGTGAAACTCCATAAAGGACCAAGAACTTGCTCTTCATCTCTTCTCCCTCTCTCCCCCTCTCTCGCCTTCTCCCACCTCAGAAAGTAATCTCATCCTTTCGTCACATATTATTGAAATCCCAGCTCTTAAAAAAAAAACTCTCATTTTTTGCCCAGACTGAGAGCATGTCATTCGGAAGTGATGTGCAAGGCAGGAGATAACCAGGTAGAACTCAGCGATTCGCCACAGAAAATGGCTCCATGGATGGTTGTAATGCTATCAGAGCCCGTCCCTCAATAGCTCTTTACCGCTCCCAAGCTCAGAATCTGCTGATTCAAGAACTTTGCCTGTGCGGGCGGAGGAGGAGGGGACAGGGCTGAGGGGAGATGGGAAGGTACATAAAAATAGAGCATTTGCAGTCCGGACAGAGCCCATAATAATGCAAAGGCTCTGCTTTCTTCCTGTTGCTTTTTTTATTTTATTTTTTTAAGGGTTTTTTTGGCCGTGCAGGAGAGGCGCCACACGGTCCCCCCTGCTCCCACTCCCGCTCCGTGTCCTCATTTCATGCTTTAGTTGTGCTGATTGGGAGGGCTGAATCCCCTCGGCTCACTGCTTAGTGCCAAACACTTGCACTCCCTCTGAAATGGAGGGAGGTTGGAAGCTCACTCTGTGCAGACAGGGGATTTTGGAGAGGAAAATGGGGTCTCTGAGGGGATGCAGCTGCAGGAGCCTTTGGGCCAGGAGGTCTCTTGGCACCGAGAAATATCCCACAGAGTTCTCATTTATCCCAGGATATGTCTGTGCTGGGAAAGCAAAAGGTACCTCTCTTTCAGAGGTGCTGGTGCATAAGGCTTTTGAGTGTAACAGAGAAGGAAATAAAGGAAATAAAGCAGCCAACTGGGAGGTGGGAGGTGGGGTAGAGACCCACAGGTCTGTACAGTTGGGGTCCCGCCCTGAGATCAGCTCAGTTGGTGCTAATAACACCAAGACTGAGAGTTCAATCCCTTTATGGGCCATGCATTTAAGAGCTGGACTTGAGCATCCTTGTGGGTCCTGTCCAACTCAAAATATTCTGAGATCTCTGACACCTTCCTGCGTTCTAGCCCTGACTCCCTTTTTTTAACTTTAGATGTGAGTGAGGGCATCCAGAACATTTGGGGTGACTTTGGAAATCACTGCATTAAATATCAAACCCTACTTTTGGTGACAGAGGGAACTGCAGCACAGTCACCTTCCAAGCAGGGGATCCATCATTTTGGCAGGGGGATATTCTTTTGCACCACAGAACCATGGATGGGAAAGCACTGCAGGCTTCTGCCATCCAGTCTGCCCTGTTCTGGATGGACCAGGAATGCTGTCCAGCCATTCCTGCCAACCTCCCACCTTAGCTCCCATGCACGTTTACCAGGCCACCAAGGAACCAACTCAACCACCTTCCAGCTGAAGAGAAAACAAAGAGCTTGGGCTGATCAGAGAAGCTCTTTCCCTCTCTGACAGATCCCAAGCTGGAGGATTTTTCATGAAGGGCATGATTTCTGGGTCAGGAAGCTCCTTGCTGGTTTGCCTCTGTCCCCTGCACCCCTGTGGAGCTGGGGGATTTCACCCCCACCTCCCTTCCCATCCAAGGTGAACTGGCTGCCAGGCTTGGCCTTAAGTTTCCTGTCAATTTTCTAGTCCTCATGAATTTAGGAGCCGTCAGCAAAGTAAAGGAGGATCACAATACCATACATGGAGAACTGCATAATCTTGAAGACGAGAGTAAAGGAAATGGGATGAAATTTAAGACTACTAAATGCAAGGTCATGCACTTGGGGATTAACAAGAAATTCTGCTCTAAACTGGGAGCTCATCAGTTGGAAACGAAAGAGGAGCAGAGACATGTGAGTGTATTAGTTAACCAGAGCCACCAGTGAGTTGTACTATGGAAAAGCAAGGAGCTGAGCCTCCTTTTGGTGAAACATTCCCAGTTCAGACCAGTCTCAGACTTCACTTGGGTAGTTCTCTGCATGGAAATGTTGTCCAGCCCACAGGGATGAATGGGCAGGGGAACACGGGGGTGGCGTTCACAGCTCTGGGTTTTTCTAACAAATAATTTGTTGAGCTCTCTGAGAAAACACAGAGGCAAATGGAAAGGCTGGCACCGGTGGTGCCAGAGCAAATGCAAACAGCATGTTTTAGAAATTGCAAATATATTTGTAGTATCAAAGCAGGGAAACTGGAGCATAACCCCCTTTGCCTGTAGCCAGTGAGGGAGATGCACTTCCATGTGGAGCATCCCAGCCTTGGTCCTCTGAGCCCTGTGGGAGACGTCCTGGAGCCAACAGCAACCTCCCAAACAGGGATACAAGACTGGCCCAGGGAGGCAGGAGTACTAGGAACCCCTCCTAAGTCATGGGGCTTTTCTCATCACAAGGGAGGCAATTTTCTATCAGTGTTTTCCAGAGCTGCTGTGGTCCAGGTGGGAGCTGGCCTCTCCAGCCAGGAAAGCTGCTTTCCCTCTGCCAGCTTTCCCCTCTCCACTCTGTGTTCATCTACTTCAAATCAATTAATCTGAACATTAAACAGAGAGGCTGAAAATGGTACCTGGGAGGGGATTTTTATACTTACATCCCTTTTTTACCTCTTCCCAGTGAGGATAAAACTTGAGGTTGAGGGTGTGTAAAGGACTTCTTTGAGGCTGCAGCAAAGCCTTTTGCCACACATTTGTGCACACAGATGAACACATCCCTGCCACGGGCTGTCACCTTCCCCCTGACCTTCATGGGTGTCCCATTCCTTGGGGACCTCCCATCCTGCAGCACTTCACAGCCTCTCCAGCCACAAGGTGCCACGGAGGATTCAGTGTGAGGGCCTTGGAATAGAACAGCACCCTGGGAACAGCTTTATAGTCTCTATTTAGTGACACAGGAGCAATGTTTCAAGCTGTGCTAAGGGGGTTTTATCATCCTCTTCAGCAGCTCTCACTGCACAAAGAACTCTTTACCTCGCTTCCCTTTTGCATTGCTTTTCTCCTCAATGAACACATCCCTTCTCTGCATCTCTGCATTCTCTTGGCATCTTCCAAGCCTGTCCAAAGCCTTAGCAGGCATTTCCTACTTCCACCAATCCCTTGTTTTAACAAGCTCCTTAAATGTGCTGAGCAGAACTTTCCCCTGAGCAGCCCTGTCCCAACCTCTGCCAGTCTGAGGGTGTTGCAACTCTACACGGAGTATTTTGTGCCTGCAATCAGCCACGAGGGGAAAAGAAGAGGAAAAATACAAGATTGCAGCAGCATCACATTCTCTTTTATCTTAATGCTATTGATTATATGGACAATTATGGGCTATATCCAGCCAGGATGGAGCAGCATCCAACCCCAAACCACTCACATGCTCCTTTGGCCCTGCATCCAGGTCCCAAATTGAGGTCAAAGGGCTGCCAGGGTTGAGTGTGAACCCCAAAATAAAGGCCTTCAGACTCCTTCTCAAGCAGTGGTTTTGTGCCCTCTTAAATGACTCCAGTTAGTTGTCTCCACTTTTTTCACAGCAGAAGAAGTCCTGCCAAGAAGAAAGTCTTTGGGGTCTGCTTCACATTCCAGCAACACTCCGGCCTCCAGAAGTCCTTTTCACAGCACACAATATGGCATTGTGATTAGATATAAACTGAAAGTGTATTTCCTGCCCTTCAGTAATTACACTGGCTTATGGGAGCTTTATTCAGCATGAAGCTTTATTATTCTGCAGAATGAAATTCTGTATAATTTTCCTCTCCTCCAATGCGCAGATGAAAAATCATATTTTGGTCCGAGTTGGGAAGAAAGGCTCAGTTATCACTTGAGAGCGTGGTGTTATTTTCCCCCGGAATTAAAAAATCCATCTGGGTGTACGACCCCGCTCACCCTCCTGCCTCTCCATTCAGCCTTTTGTATGCATATGAACCTTATCAATTTCCACTGCTGTGGAAAAGGGAACCAAACCAGTCCTCCCCACTCAGATGGAAACATGTGAGCTGGAGCAAGAAATGAGTGGAAAACCCTCCTGCTCTGCTAAGAAGGGGAGGGAGGTATGGATGGAATGCCTGGTTTGTGGCTGTTGTTCATCAGCATTGGAGTGATGCCACTGCCAGAGTAGCCAGGGATGCCTTGTCCATACAAGACTGGCATCCAGCAAGGCTTAACTCCAAACCCAGCTTGGCCACTAAAGGTGGGAGTCCCTCATGCAGGCACAACCCATCTCCTCTCATAGCAAGACACAACAGATGTTTTCTTTCTGTCATCTCGTTCTCCAAGAGAGGACTTGGAAAAGCATTTATTGTCCATATGTCCCATGTCCATAAATTCCCATGACTGCCTGTATGAACTGGGAATCACTCTCTGTGTCCTGGGTTTTTGGTGATGCTGCTCTGTGGGGACCAGGGCCAGGAGCCAGGGAAGGGCCTGGAGTTGTGTCAGGGCAGGGGGAGGTTGGAGCTCAGCACAAGGCTCTTCTTTGCCCACAGGGTGGGTGGGCACTGCCCAGGCTCCCCAGGGCAGTGGGCACAGCCCCAAGGCTGCCAGAGCTCCAGGAGGGCTGGGATGATCCTCTGGGGACAGGGGGGGACTCTGGAGGATGGGGCTGTGCAGGGCTGAGGGTTGGACTGGATGATCCTGCTGGGTCCCTTCCCATTCAGCATATCCTGGGATTGTGTGATTTTTGGAAATACTTAAAGGTGATGGTTCCTCTCATAGCAAAAGCTCTTCTGATGATAGTGGTCATGAAAATTAGTCTGGAGACCAAATTCATCTGCCTAAATCAGACATCCAGGTTAAGTGAGTTACATGGGATGAATCCGTATGTGCCCATCTCAGGACTGGGTGTGGCAGGGCAGCACAATAACTGGCATTAATATTCATACATCAGGCCCAAGGTTGTCAATGGAGATGCATCAATTAAGGGGAAAAAGGAAGAGAAGTGGCAGTGGAGAGAGGTTCGTTTCCTGCCTGCTGCCTAAATGAGCACGGGGGAGGGCAGGGCAGTGCATTTAGCAGGTCAGTGCTATCAGATGCCATGTCAAGCTAATTCTTAATTGGGGCAGTGTTTGTCAACACCGACAGAGCCTTAATACACTGTAATCGCTGGAACCACAAGCTCTGATAGGGATCTAAATCTCTGCTCCCTCCCTTTCACTCACTGAACGTGTCTGCTCCTGCCCCAGCCCTCACACACCCAGGCACTGAGCCCTGTGCACCCAGAGGCTTCACAAACAGCCACTTCCTTATGACCCAAAGAAAGGAGAAGAAAACACAGAAGATGGGGGGAAAAACGCCAGGATCATGCTGCTGGAGGAATTCTTCCGGGATTTCACAGCTGGAACAGGTTTTGCATCATTGGACAGCAACCACTGTTCACCAGGATGAACATCTGCCTCCAAAAAGAGATGCACAGCACATAACCAGGTGTTTCAGGATCACCTTGGCTCCTCAGATAGTCCTTCCTACTCTCTGGCACAGCCTCCCTGGAAAAGCTTCTGCCCACTCTTCTGGATTTTTCTCCTCACAAGAGCTGTGGGAAACAATTTTATAGTGGAGCGTGTCAAGTGTGGAGCAAGGATGAGCTTTGGCACAGGTCAGCCTCGAGTTCTGTGGTTGAATCAAGTCTTCCAAGTTCAAGAACCTCTCCTGCTACAGGAGGTGAGCTGAGGATTTTGTCCTTGACCACTCTGGGGCTTTCTTCACTGACAGGTAACGATGAAGGGTTTTTCACCAGGGCAGGAGCAATGAGCACCACTATAAGGGCAACGCATCCTGTTTTTCCTGGGACAAATCTGAAGATCCATCCCCTGTCCAAATTTATTTCAGGATGCATAGAAAGATTTCATTATTTTACCAGTAAAAATAGCCATGGTTTTCTTCTGGAGAATGAATGCAAGCTGCTCTTTCCAGGGTATCACTAAGCTGTCTAAAATATTTCCGTGGTCTCAACAGGAGAAAAATAAACAGATCTTCTACTCCAAATTGTGATGCTTCCTTGTAGCTCCCCTAAAGCATTTTTGGATACCAGGTTGCAGACCAGGCTCTTCCATCTTGCAGGGTTCCACCTCTTCCTCCTCTTCCCGATGGGTCTGTTGATATGGGCATGCCTTTCCACAACAAAAAATTCCCTTTTTCTTCTGAAGAAACTGAAAGATGTGTCCTAAATCCAGACAAGGATCGCAGACACATCTTGGAAGGAGGAGGAGCCCAAAGGCTCCTTGTAGGTGGGTCTGACTCCCAAAAATATCCTCATAACTTAGAGTTATGGGGGCATCACGTTTAGCAAAGACGCTGCAGTGCTGCAGGAGTCTCGGTTATATTCTCCCCATCCATTACCCTGGGCTGCCACTTGGTACCTGCTGTGCCTACATTCCTCTTGGCAGGATGCAGAAGGGAAAAAAAAAAACAAACCAAGAAAAAAGACACCCAGGTATCTCTGCCTTGCATGGATTTATGGAGAGGTAAGGAAATGCATTTCCAATGTCCGTGAATCTCTGCGTGACCATGCGAGGCCACGGCTGTCCTTGTGCATAAACAACACCTCAGGTGAGTTATTACCCCCCTGAAGGACCAGAGCTCCAGGCCAAAGGCTGCTTTTGTCTTTCCTTTCACGGCAGCTCCAGGGGCCTCTCAGCCAAGCCTCCTCATGGCATGTGCTTGTGCTTACCTGTGATTTATTGGCGATAATCATGGGGCAAGCCATTTGTAATCAAACGTATGACAAAGACATTCTCGTGCTGAGAGGGAGTGATAACGCACCATTTAGTAATTTTTGTGCAGTCAGTAATTTGGAGAATGAATGATAATTTCCCAAAGTGAAAATCTGCAATGACAACCCTTAGTGCTATTCACCTCGTGAATAAAGATACCTTCCTCCCCATGTCTTGTGATAAATTCCTTTTATTAGGGCCACTTATGTGGGACTTTATCTTAATCGTCTTAAGTGTGGGGCAGCCTCTGTGCCGAGGTTGGGTCGTTTTTCATTACGACCTCCAACATGTTCTATGAAGTAAATAAATACCAGGCAGTGATATGAAAACAGTCATTAAATGAAATGGGCTTTGCTAAGGCAATATTCTGACTGGCTGCAGACAGCACATCTCTACAGCAGGAGACGCTGAGGAACAAGGGATCAGCTGGTACATCCACCTCAGTAGGATGGCCTGTCCTAGAGGAAAACTGGATGGTTTTGACCATCACAACATTGAGAAACATCAAAGCCTTGCACTGCTGCAACATGCACTTTCCCAATTCTAATGGCATTAAAATTGTGGAATAGAATCATTGGATGATTTGAGTTGGAAAGGAACTTAAATATCATCTTAAATATGTTCCACCCCTCTGCCACGGGCAGGGACACCTTCCACTATGTCATGTTGCTCCAAGTCCCATCCAACCTGGCCTTGGACACTTCCAGGGATGGGGCAGCCACAGCTTCTTATTATTTAAGCCAGCAAGGAAATACATCTCCTGCAGCTTTGGCTTTTCAGGTAGAAATGTTGCCTGGAAAGCCAAGGTGATTTTAGGGGCTCTCAGAAGCTCTGCTGGATGACCCTCCTGCTGTAATGCTTTATGGAGTCTCTGTTCAGAAGTGGGGAGGGAGTGCTGGAGAGGGCTCCTTTTAAACCAAACTGCTGTTCCTCTCCATGGCACAAATCCAGGCTGGGAGCTGCCACCCAAAAGTGAAATGAGTGGCTTCATTCTCCACTTCTGAGCTTCTTGGGCGTCATCATGACCTGTCCTGGAGGATCAATGGTGCTCTACTCTGTTTTACATCTCAAACATGATTCACATGAAGTCTGTGTGATGCAACAGGAGAAACATGTCCCTCCACCAGACACACACCTGCTTCATCCCCTCAGCACCATCCTAAGGTTGGATAAACCACTGCATGGAGCAAAAACAAGGAGTCCTTTTTCCTGAAGACAAGTGGAGGACAGACAGGGAATCCTTTTTCTGCCACAGTACTGAGTTTTGGTCTTCCCTGGTATTTCCAGCATGGACAGGGATTTGATTTCTCCCCCACCAATGGCATTTCCATAACAAGGTCGCCTGAATGTGGCCCAGCAAAAACCAGTGAGGGCACAATACAGACTGCCCACCCCTCTCCCAGGAGGTTTGGACTTCGGTCACCTGCTGAAGGCCAAATTTGAGCTGTTTGCTGAAAATGTTGTTCAGGTACAGGATTTCTTTGCCTGGCTGTGAGCACACAGCTCCCCATTCCTCTCTTCCCTCTCCTCGTTGCAGCTGCGATTTAATTCCAGACAGGCAGCAAAGTTTGGAAACATGCAGATTATTCCTGTTCTATCTTAATTGTCCTCACCAGGGAGGAATAGAAGAGGAGAGCTTTTTAAAACACTTGGATAAAATGAACGGAAACCATGGAATACACTAAGAACAGGGAAATCTAGATGAGGTGGAAATAACATCTTTATTGGAAGGACACATTTTAATCTCTCCCTCCTGCACTTACATGAACACATCTGTGCTCAGCCTTTACCAGCTGTGCCTGTTGCACCTCCCAAATCCTTCAAACCAATGGCAGAAACCTGCCAGTGAAGAACCACAGGATTATGGAATATCCTGCGTTGGAAGGAACGCACAAGGATTGTTGAGTCCGACACCAAGGTGCCACTGCAAGCTGCTTAGACAGCTGGGAGGTGCCCACCTCACTAAGCTGAGCCTGGACCACCTCTGACCAGCACATCCCACAGCCAGGACGGGATTCAGCCAGGGGTAGGTACCTCCATCACCCTCATGGTGATCAATAAGGTGGAGTCCATAAAGGTGTTTCATTAGACACCTTTAAATGTCCACTTCCAGGTGCACTGAGCTGGGAATTTGTGACCCTGAGGAGGTGCAGAGCTCAGGTGAACCTTTCACTGAGAGCCAAAAAAACATACAACAGTCCATTCTGTAACATGTGGCCTGCTGGGATGGTTGGACAATGAGGGTGGACCCACCCAACAATGGGCCAAACTGGTTGACTTTTGATATTCCGTTGCTCAAGTCTGTGGCACAGAAGAGTTTTCCTCTCCAGCTCTGTTCATTAAACAGTCAAAGATGGTTTATAAACAGCAAATTTATGATGCTGCCTCAAATAGGTCCTAACCATCATCTGCCAGTAGGGCTTTTTGACCTGATGAAAAAAGGGACCCTTTACACAGAAAAGATGTCAAAGATGATGTGTGACTTCCTGCATTGGTCTTGGGCTGAATTTGGGATTTTGATGTTATGAATCATCTTTTGAACCATGTTCATTGTAGTGCTGAGTAGACTCTGTTTCTCAATCCCACCGGTGACATATTTTCTTCTAAATAGTATATCTCATTTTTAATATGCCACTATAATTCCAAGTGATGAATTAAAGCCATTGGTCAGAGCTGTAGCTGGATATCAGCTTTAAGCATGTATTTTCAAGGTGGGTTGGGCCAAAGGTTGGACTTGATGACCTCAAAGGTCTTTTCCAATCTGGTTGTGACTCTGTGATGTGCCATCCTGAAATCATGTTCCTGGCCCATGTTTCCTGAGGCACAGGGCACCATCCAACATTTTTGAGACTCTGGTGGTTGTATTTCAACAATGGATGAGACAATAAGACACAAAACCAAAGAGATGCAATCAACCTTTTTCTGGATCTGCTACAGATCCACTTTAGAGAGAAGTTGCAGAAGAGTGGTTGATAGTCTTTTCTGGGGAGAAAAACAACTGAGGAGAAGACTTTTAGTTGCTATGTCCTCAGCCATAAGACCACATAATCTAGAATATCCTGAGCTCAGAGGGATCCACCAGGATCATCCAGTACAGCTCCTGGCCCTGAACAGACACCCCAACAATCCCACTCTGTCCCTGAGAGTGTTCAAACATTCCTTGAGCTCTGGGAGCCTTGGGGATGTGACTAAACCCTGGGGAGCCTGTTCAGTGCCCAACCACCCTCTGGGGGAAGAACCTTTTCTTGATATCCAACTTAACTCTGCCCTGATGTGGCTCCAGATGTTCCCTCAGCCCCTGTCACCCCAGAAAATTGGATTGGAAGGGATCTTAAGGGATCTTATTCCACCCCCTGCCATGGGCAGGGACACCTTCCACTATCCCAGGTTGCTCCAAGCCCTGTCCAATGTGGCCTTGAACACTTCCAGGGATGGGGCAGGAAGGCTGGACTCATCATCTATTCTCCCCTTCTAACAATGTACATTCCAAAGTAAATCATCTACAAAAACAAATATTAAAGGTACAGTTTGCTCCTCTGTGATCCCTAGAAAATGCAAATGTGGTGGCTCCCTTTGCAGAGCAGGAGTGATCACCTGGCTCTCCCATTCCAGGCAGGATTGCTGGAGGATATCAGGAGTTGATATTAACATTGCTGTGACCTTGATTTGAGAGATGGTGATGGGGATCTGCAGCTTGTAGGGGGGAAGAATCCAGGAGTGGGTTCCTGTCATCATATCCCCTATTGTGACTCTCCTTTACAGGGAGATGCTGTTGACAGGACAAGGGGACACAGCCCCAGGTTAGATCGGATATTAGGGGAAATTTCTTTGCTGAAAAGGTGGCTGGGCACTGCAACAGGCTGCCCGGGGCAGTGGTGGAATCCCTGTTCCTGGAGGGATTGAAAAGCTGTGTGGATATGGCACTTGGGGACATGGGTTAGTGGTGGCCTTGGCAGTGCCCTCATTGCAGTTTCATCTTTCTCCTGAGAGGAAGAGAAGGGGCAGGGACTGAGCTCTGCTCTGTGGGGACCAGGGCCAGGAGCCAGGGAATGGCCTGGAGTTGTGTCAGGGCAGGGGGAGGTTGGAGCTCAGCACAAGGCTCTTCTTTGCCCACAGGGTGGGTGGGCACTGTCCAGGCTCCCCAGGGCAGTGGGGACAGCCCCAAGGCTGCCAGAACTCCAGGAGGGGTGGGATGATCCTCTGGGGACAGGGGGGGACTCTTGGGGATGGGGTTGTGCAGGTCTGAGGGCTGGACTGGATAATCCTGGTGGGTCTCTTCCAATCCATTCTGGGATTCTGTGAGTTAACGAGTGGACTCCATGATCTTGGAAGTCTTTTCCAACCTTAACAACGCCATGATTCTGTGCTCAAGGTGGCCATGCCAGGGGTGAGGGAGACACCCCATTCCACCCTCATTCCTTGGGTGGCCAAGATCAGCCCCTGTGCAAATCCCAATCAAAGGAATCCTAATTAAACAGCAGTGTGAGGGGCAGGGAGCAAGGCTGGAGCAGGGACAGGATGCCTGAGCCATCCTGTGTGACAAAGTGCTGAGACAACAAACTTAACCTCCCTGTCCACAGCGCTCCTATCAGCCGTGGTTATTAAATCCCACAAAAGGGAGAAGAGGAGAAGTGAATAGGGTTGAAAGAAAAAGCACTTTCCCCATTTGGATTACCTCCTACAGAACAGGACCTGCCACTGAAAGGCGGAGAGTGTAATTGCTGGCCTGAAAGAGAGAGGAAAAAAAAAAAAAAGGGAAAAAAACTATAAAAGGAAAGAAAGAAAGAAGGAAGGGGGGGAAAATTGATAATGAACAATTTATCCTCTGAGCTAACAGTTAATTAATTCTGAAAATATCTGTCAGGCTAATGGAGGGGGGGGAGCTGTGCCACTGAACACAATTAGGAAAATAATAATAACAAAAAAGGGGGGAAAAAAAAAGACGAAAAAAATTTTTTTTTAAGGTGTTGCTATCTTCTTAGAGACCAGGCCCTTGGCTTCCCAATGTCATTCTCAACACAATTTTTTTTTTCTTCTCTCCCTTCGTCTCTTTTCAGAAATTGTTCTCATGAATGATTTATATATGTCTAGTTATCTGGAGTGATTTCTATGGACCCGGGCGCATTGCTGCATAATTGTTAATTTTAATGCCATAATAGCTTCAGATGGAGGGAGAGATTAGGCGTTTATTGCACAATTAAATGAAACATACTTGAGAATCACAAAAGGTTCCGTAATTATTTCAGACCATTAATAAAATGGGCATTAAATTATATGGGACACAAAAGGGAAAGGAAATAGATTTTCATTACAGCAATAGAAGCCGAGAGTAGTAATAGATCCTTGTTGAATCTCTTTCTCTCTCTCTCTCTCTGAAATTAATTGTTGCCCGGCTTATTTCAAAGCAAAATAAAAGAGAAATAAAGTGTGTTAAAGAACCTCTGATGAAAGGGCTTTGTTTGATAAGGACAATAGCCAGTGATACACTCTGGGAAAAAAAAAAAAAAAAAAGAAGGGGAAAAAACGGAAAAAAAAAGAAAGATTTGATTTTGGCTTCTTGCCCTCAGTCCTGAAGCAGAACAGGGGCTGCATGTGGACACACCAGGGCCTCTCCTCCCCTTTCCAACACCTCCAATGGATAGGAGGGACAAGAGAGCACACGGAAAGTTTCCCCATCCATTCCCAAGTGCCCCCAGCAATGGGGCCACTCACGGGTTTGGCAGCAGGAGAAGATGTAGGAACCTGGCAGCAATCCCAGGGATGCTCCCGCGGAGGGGCCGCGTTTGGCTGTTTCTAGATAAGCCCCTGTGCCATGGATTTGCCTTGCATGGAAGATCCAGGGTGTGCCATGGACAAGGAAGATGCAGCTGGAGGCTCCCAGGTGGTCAAACTGGAGCAGAGCTTGGAGTTTTTACTTTGAGCAGCCCCTGGGGACAGCGGGCTGGGGGAGGAAAAGCACCTGTCGTGCCTGGCAAAGACTTCCCGGAGCAGCCTGGGCCTGGATGCCACCAAAACCTCCCCCCCTGGCCTGGGAAGGCCCAAGGACAAGATCCAGTTGCAAAACAGGTCATCTCTTGTGTCACAAAAGCCCAGGTGTCAGCACAGCCCTTCTTATAAACTCTGATCCTTATTCAAGGGCAAAACGAGAGGACACGAACAATGTCTTGAAATGAGAGAAATCCCAAAAATCCACAGTGCTGATGAGGGGGAGAAGAGTCAGAGCCCACTGGGACATATTTTCAGGGATACTCAGGATTTCTGGAAGTAATAAGTGGCACCTCTTAGCAGTTACAGAAGTCTCTGGATCTGGGTGATTTAGAATCTGTGGAAAACCTCACGCTGCTTTCAGGCTCCTTAAAAACATGTCCTTGATGCTTGTGGAGTTTGTAGTGAGCTGAGTGACCAGCAGCACAATTAAGTGGGAAAGAAGACAAAAGAGGGTCATTTGGAGTTAATGGTGAGCTCTTCTTCCACCAACCAGCGTCACCTCACTGTCCTCAAACTCCTCTGAAAAGCCTAAACGAAAAAAAAATACTTTGAAAGCATCGCTGGGTGTTTGGTCCGTGAAATGTTGTGCATGGCCAATTCCCTTGCACAGCTTGCTCCAGGGAATGCAGAGCTTTCCAAGAAGATCCCTTCATTACGGGAAAAATATATTTAAAATAGGAAAAACAAAAAGGAAATATAAAAAAAACCCCTAAACAAACAAGTCTTGGCAAAGCAAAGTTTAAAAAGAACCCAAAATAACTGTGTCTGAGGGAACCAGAACCAGCTCCTACGTGTTCCCTGCTGGAATGTGCTAAACAGGCAGCCAAGGAAGCTGCGGATCCCCCCCTGCCGGGAATTGCGGAGGGATCAGAAGCAAGGAGCATCCAAGGCAGGGATAAACAAACAAGGCAGCGAGAGTGTCTCTTCCAGGAGCAAAACTGCTCTGGAAAACTGAGCTCAGCTGACACAGCTCAGACGCACGGCTGCTATTTTTAGGCTCCAGGCAGGGTTTTACTTAGGACTGCACTCCAGGCATGCCCCCATTCCCGGGAAGAAGTGGTGCCTCCATGGAAAGGGAAGGCCTCTGGCTGTCTGTCGGTGGTTGGTGCCAGAATTTTCCTGGGAAAACCAGGTTTTTAACAGCGGGCGTGTGTTGAGGGCAGCGCTGAGCTCCTTCCTTCTTCAGGAGGAGGCAGGAAGGGGAAAGTGAGGAGGTAACAGTGACCTCCCAGCACCTTTGTGAAGCAGGATCTCAGGGTTTTCCAGGAAAACCAGGGCAGCAGGAAGGTTTTTCTGGATGGGGCTGTCCCGCTGTGCTGCACGGAGCAGACCTGGGACAAGGACGGCCTCCCACAAAGCCTCCCAGCCTCCTGTCCCGGGAGACCAGCTGAGCACCTGAAACTTTGGAGATGGGATTAGGGCTGCAGAAGGGACCGACAGAAAAGGAGTTTGACACGGAGAGACTTAAGGAGAAATTGGAAAAAAAAATATTTAGGAAAAAAAAAAATACAGGGAATGGTCGTCCGCGGAGGGGAGGAGCAAATCGGAGCCTAAGCAGCAAAAAAAAAAGAAAAAAAAAGACGTTAAATCGCTGTAGATGGCAATAAAGACGCTTTGGGCTGCGGCGCCAGTGCCCTCTCCTGGGCAGAGGGAGAGCTGCTCCGGCAGGGGGGAGAGATGGAGCGCGGGGAAGGAGAGATGGAACCGGGGGAAGGAGAGATGGAGCCCAGGGAGGGAGAGATGGAACCAGGGGAAGGAGAGATGGAACCAGGGGAGGGAGAGATGGAACCAGGAGAGGGAGAGATGCTCTCCCGGGTGGAAGTGATGCTCTTAGGGATAGAATGATGCTCCTTGGAGAGGGAGTGATGCTCCCCAGAGCGGGAGGCATGCTCCCAGGGATGGAGTGATGCTCCTGGGAATGGAGAGATGCTCCTCAGGAATGGAGAGATGCTCCCCAGGGAAGGAGTGATGCTCCCCGGAGAAGGGAGGGANGGATCTCAGGGTTTTCCAGGAAAACCAGGGCAGCAGGAAGGTTTTTCTGGATGGGGCTGTCCCGCTGTGCTGCACGGAGCAGACCTGGGACAAGGACGGCCTCCCACAAAGCCTCCCAGCCTCCTGTCCCGGGAGACCAGCTGAGCACCTGAAACTTTGGAGATGGGATTAGGGCTGCAGAAGGGACCGACAGAAAAGGAGTTTGACACGGAGAGACTTAAGGAGAAATTGGAAAAAAAAATATTTAGGAAAAAAAAAAAAATACAGGGAATGGTCGTCCGCGGAGGGGAGGAGCAAATCGGAGCCTAAGCAGCAAAAAAAAAAGAAAAAAAAAGACGTTAAATCGCTGTAGATGGCAATAAAGACGCTTTGGGCTGCGGCGCCAGTGCCCTCTCCTGGGCAGAGGGAGAGCTGCTCCGGCAGGGGGGAGAGATGGAGCGCGGGGAGGGAGAGATGGAACCGGGGGAAGGAGAGATGGAGCCCAGGGAGGGAGAGATGGAACCAGGGGAAGGAGAGATGGAACCAGGGGAGGGAGAGATGGAACCAGGAGAGGGAGAGATGCTCTCCCGGGTGGAAGTGATGCTCTTAGGGATAGAATGATGCTCCTTGGAGAGGGAGTGATGCTCCCCAGAGCGGGAGGCATGCTCCCAGGGATGGAGTGATGCTCCTGGGAATGGAGAGATGCTCCTCAGAGAAGGAGTGATGCTCCCCAGGGTGGGATTGATGCTCCCCGGAGAAGGGAGTGATGCTCTTAGGGATGGAGAGATGCTCCCAGGAATGGAGAGATGCTCATAAGAATGGAGAGATGCTCCTTGGAGAGGGAGTGATGCTCCCAGGGATGGAGTGATGCTCCTTGGAGAGGAAGTGATGCTCCCCAGAGTGGGACTGATGCTCACTGTGGAAAGGAGTGATGGGTGAGTGATGCTACTGGGTGAGTGATGCTCCTGGAGTGGGAGTTAAGCACCCCAGGGAAAGGAATGATGCTCCTGGGGAGGGAATGATGTGCCTTGGATGTAGGGCTGAGCCATCAGAGCAGACACACCCTGCAGCCCTTCAGACAAGAAACCCTGCTCTGACCTGGTACAACACCAAATAAGCAAAAAGATACTTAAAGGGAAAAATAAGAAGCTAAAGGGAGAGTTGGTGAGGGAAAGCAGTGAGGGGGGAGAAAGCCTTAGAGAGATGAAAGAAGGTCAGTGTCAGAGGAAAATAAATAAGATAAAATAAAACATGAACAATATGAAGTATTAAGGACTTGCTAAAAAAGACAAGGAAGGCAGCCAAGTGCAGCAGGAGATCAGCCATGTCACCCAGCTGGAGAAAAGCAAGAAGAGGACTCAAAACAGGGGGTGAGTTTGATTTTAATAGAAGGGAAGTTCTGCTTTTTTCCACACCAGTTCTTGAAGGGCTGACTGACAACACAGGGCAAGGCCCTGTCTGTTTCCCACCAAGGACACTCTCCATGGAATGGACATCACTGGGGGAGAAAAGCAATGCCTTGTCCTTTGCTCTGGGGACAGCAGTGCCTCCTGTCATCATCTCCTGCTCCACAAGGGCAGAGGAGATCCTAGTTTTTGCCACTCTGGATCATCCCTGTGAGTTGGTGTCGCTCAAGGATTCACAACAAACTCCCTTTGGTAGATCCTAAGAAGAACACGTGCAGCTCAGGTCCCCAGCTGTCTGCAACTTTGGGAATGTTGCTGTTGCATTTGAAGGAGGCAACGACCAGAGGAAGGCGCTCAGATTCAGAAACTTGGAGCAGTGGGACAAAACGGAGCAGGAAGAGACAGATAATTCTAGTGACCACCTTAGGAAAAGCTGAGAGTAAGGAACAAAACCAGTGTCACCCCAGTGTGCCTGGAACTGGAGGAGGAGAAGGCTCATGTCCAGCAATAGCTGGGGCTTGAGCAAGAGGAAAAGGGAAGGAATAGCTCCCAGAATATTTCAGAGCAGGAGATCCTTGGAGATCCTTGTCCAGAGACACCACAGCACACAGAAAAATCCTTCTAAATGCAATCTCAGTGCAAAGCCTTAGTTTGTCTTGGTTATAGGCAGATAATACAAGTTTTTTGGTACTGCAGAGAGGTCTCCACCAGCAGGTTTAAGTCTGGATCTCTTGGGTGAGTGGGAAGAAAGCAGGAAGGCAATTCGAACCTCATTGTGCTTTAAATTCAGGCAGATTTATCCAGGTAACTCTGAGGACACAAACAGGAACCATATTGCCATCGGATACCGTCCCATGGGATAGAGGGAGACTCCCAGCCTGCTGCTTTCTCCTAGGAAAACTCCCATGGTGTGACCAGCGGTGAACTGGTCCAGAACTCCAGCTCTGCCGGCCGTGTTTTCCCGGCCAGCATTCCCCAGCTCCGCCGCGGGTTGGAAGCAGTGCTGGAACGGTGCTCCAGCTCCGTGTCCAAGGGG
Source organism: Calyptomena viridis (assembly GCA_013390005.1). Classification (NCBI taxonomy): domain Eukaryota; kingdom Metazoa; phylum Chordata; class Aves; order Passeriformes; family Eurylaimidae; genus Calyptomena; species Calyptomena viridis. The sequence continues at coordinate 635,285 of WEIV01029926.1, read as the reverse complement.
GCTGTGATTCCCGACAAGCCCTGCACAGATAACGGGCTCAGCACAGCCGGGGCCGAAGGGAACGGGAGCGGCAAGTGCAGCGGTGCATCCTCGGGTCTCCCGGGCCCCGGAGGCAACTCCGCGCTAATCGCCCGCTTCCCCAGATTAGCACCGGGAAAGCCACGACTTGGCAGCTTCACCTGCCCTGGTTGAAAGCCCAGCGTTTATGGAAAACTCAGGAATTCCTGGATTTGCTTGCGCGGTCAAGGAAAATGCCTAGTCCTCTGCTCCCTACGCCCTCCTCCTCCAGCGCTTTGATGGAAAGCAGTGGCCTTGTCCTGGTGGTCGCACACCTGCTCTGGTGGTCCTGCGGTCCTGCCCTCTCTGCACTCCAGGTTATGTTATAGACTCAGGGCTATGTGACAATGGGAGCGATCCGCTCCCTTTCATTAGGACTAATGAACTTCCTGATTATCGTGCCAAGCACCAAAATGACGGTGACCCCAGTAATGTTCTGCAGAACCCTCTTGTAGCTCATCCAAAACAGGCAGCACCAGGGGCTTTAGAGAGTGTGCTCTCCATGCAAAAATAGTGTAAAAAAAAAAGAAATAAATCAGCATAAACCTCGTGGCTGAAGGAGTGTTTTGTTTCCATCTGGAATCAGCTGTGCTTGAACACAAAGGTCAACATTGGGAAAAAACCCCAAAACAACCGAAAAAGGAAAGGAAATTGGGGAAGCAGGTGAGGCTGGATTAGAGTTTCCTAGATGGGGGTGAGAGAGGGGAGAGCTTTTAGCAGTAGTTTGCACTCTCCGAATGAAAGCTTTGGGATTTGGCTCCACTTCAAAGAAGTGGTGCCCAGCACTCTCCAGCCCTTCATCCAGCCCTGCTCTCATGGAAGCAGAGGGAGAAGGGGGCTCACACCTCCTCTCCTCCTGCTCCACTGGGAACTTCACGGGGAGATTTCCAAGCTCAGCACAAAGGTGGAGCTGCCTGGTTTCCATTGAGTGTAACAGCAGCTGAACAGCCAAATGCCCAGGCAGAGCTTCCCAGGCGGAATTCCCAGCTCTCCAAAGGCCCTGCTGGAGTGTGAGCCAGGGCTTCAGGAAGGACATGTGCCAGCTGGGACAGGTGCACAGCTCTGCCACTCTACACAAGGGCAGGAGCTCAGTGATGGGCAACCCCCAGACCTGGAATGCGGGGTTGGGGTTCTCGGAAGTTGGGAGTGTCCAACTCATCCCTAAAAGTGTCCAAGGCCGAGTTGGACAGGGCTTGGTCTGGTGGAAGGTGTCCCTGTCCATGGTGTGGTTGCAGTTAGAGGACTTTAAAGTCCCTTGTAATGCAAACCATTCCATGATCCTGTGATTCCCTAGTTGCCCCTTCTCTCTAGTCTCTCCCACAGCTGATCTTGTGCACATTCTTGAGGTTATTCCTCGGAGGCTTTTAAACTCTGCTCATCTCCCAGCACAACCTAAAATGTTTCTGGCAACTCCCCGTAACTCGACGCACGGATCCCCCTCTGGAGGGCCTGGAGTTTCCTCGCTCTTCCCAGGCGATTTGGATTGGCTGGAGCGGCTCCTTTCACTTCAGTGACACTTAGCTATTTAGAGCGGCCGGGACCTGCCCGCGCCGTTCCCCGCCTTTCCCAGGCACGAGTGGGAGTGTTTTACAAGGTGGTTTGTGCTGTCAGCCCTGCTGGGACAGTGGAATTGCTGCATTGTCACACCAAGACATTGTCCGTGTCCTTCTGCCACCTGCACTGCTCCCACAGCCCCCCAGCAGCCCCTGCCCCATCTCCTTCCCGCCCAAAACCCACAGCTAAAATACCTATGTCTGAGTTTGTAGCTGTTTCCTCTTCCTTTCCTCCTTCTCTTGAGGAGTGATTTATTGTGGGTTTTGAAATATGGAATATTGGTAAAACTAATTTTTTTTTAAATGGAAAATTTTCAGAAAAGAAATATTCCTGGTTTGCACAGGAAACAGCAAATGCATTTGCATCCTTGAAAAACTTCTGCATTTAAATAAAAAGGCCTTTCAAGGAAGTAGGGCTCAAAACATAAATACTTTGCAACTGCAACGGAAAAATGGAAACGGGCAGGATTTTTGCAAACCATTTTCATAGGATCATGGAATGGTTTAGGTTGGAAGGGACCTTAAAGATCACCTAGTGAAGACACCTTTTTGCAATCTTGCCTTAGGAAAAAAAAAAAAAAAGAGTAAAAAAGCAAAACATCCAGGTTGGAATTCTAGTGCTGGTCCAGGGCTACAGAGATAAACCCTGGATTTTGGAGGAAGGACAAATGTGTTGGTCAGGAACTACCGGGATGGGCTGGCAGGACGAACCTGTTCATAGCAAACGGGCTCTATTTGGCCTTTCCAGCCAGTTCAGAGGGATCAGACCGGGAGATGCCTTCCAGGCAGGAGCAGTCCAGGAGGCTGCATTCCCATCCCGCTTTATCCCTGGACTGTTTGGCCCTGAGATCCTGCTGAGGATCAGGAGCAGAGCCCTCTGACCCCAGGCAGAGAATGAATAAAGGCGCTGCGTGAGTCACAGAGAGTGTTTGGGCTGCAATTAAATACACAACCAGGACTGATTAATTGGAAAAGAATCCTTCTCCGTAAACGGAAGAAAACACCGCGCTCTCCGCACGTGTCAGGGCAGCGACGGGAACAGCAGATCCAGCATTGCCAAACTGCCTTCCCCTCGGGATTCAAGCACACCTCCAACCTCGGGGGGAACCGTGTGCTGGGACTCTACCAGAGCCAGCAGAAGCCACCCAAGGAGGAAAATTCTCTTCTCCTGTTCTTTGGAGTTAAGTTTTGAGGATGTGTCGCTGAGGAGCAGCAGAAATAAAACTACGAGTTCTACCTTATCTCAGCGAATTTTAGCTCCAGCAGAAATTGTTGTCATCCCACAGGGGAAAACTCCAGTGTTAACATGGGAATAATAGCAATGAAAAGGGCTAAACTACTTATTTCCTCTGCTTTGATTCATTTTGGAGGCTCTTTCCTCCCGTGCCACTGACTGACGGCAGCGGGAGATGCTGAAGCTGGTTAATTGTTATGGATCCCTGGGGCGTTATTCCAAGCCACGTGAAAGCACCGAAGGGAGCAATAATCACCTGTGATTCTGATGAGAGCGTTAATCCTGTAAAATCTGGGAAATTCTTCAGTTTGGGGAGCACGTGGGACCAGTTTACTCCTCTGCAGTGAACCTCCAACACGCCAAGGGACCGGATGGAGTCCTTTGGGCTGAGATGGGGCTCGTCTTTCTGAAACTGCTCAGCTGGGATTTAGGGACTCCAGTGGCTGGAGAAATGGATGATGCCAGAGGAGAGAAAGCCAAATGAGCCCCTGGCTGAGGATGGGAGAGACTCATTATACAGTTGCTTGTGTCACTGCAGCTGGAAGGGGGGCACTAGGCTGATGGATGCAAAGTTGTTTTTATCAAACTGGCCAACGACGCTTCTTTGGTCTGAAAATTTGGTGCCCTCTCCCTGGACAGGTCTTCAGTGCAGGAGCCAAATGTAGGCCAGACTCCCGAACTAAAACCAGCACCAAAAAGGGCTGGGAGGGGGGAGGATGTCACAGTTTGGGTTTGACAGTGGCGAGTCCTCCACATTCACTCACCGAGACATCACCTGGTCGTCCCAAACCGTTGGATCACAACAGAGTGTGAGCAGCAGAAGAAAATGAAGATGTTTCTTTTTGGCTCATGGTCTGGGCTGTGTTTGGATGGATGGATCTCATGCCATCGAGTCCTTCCCGGGGGAGGGTGGTGATCAGGGGAGTTATCTGTGTGCCCCAGGGAGAGTGAGAAGTCAGCGCTGTGTACAAAGCACTCGTTCTTCCTCCTTGCTCTGCAAATGCGCAGCTGTTCATTAAATCCCTTTCCAGAGGGGAGAGTTACAAGGCTCCTACACCTCTCCCTGGCAGAAAGCTCTCTTCTCCCTCTGTGTTTGCCTTCTCTCATCAGTCTCTGCCCACTGAAAAACGACGGTAATTGGATGTGTTTAAATCGTGCTGCTCATTATTTTTTGGCTGGCAATCAGAAAATCTCCCATGCCCTGCAACCTGACCAACACGTGGAGCAGAGGAAGGCTGGACACACCTCCTCCTCCTCTTCCTCTCCTTCCACCTACATCCCCTCACCTCTCCACCCTGCCTAGTTTGGGTGAGCAAATTGTATTTCAGCCATAAGGAGTTTTCTCTCCCTCCGTGGCCAGCAGAACACTGGAATAATATCGGGGTGACCTTGTTTGTTGGGGTGGGAATTGCCTGTGCAGGCAAAGGGCTGGAGCAGAGGAGATGGGACTGATCCAGTGCCCTGCTCTGGATGTTCAGCATCTGGGACTGAGGCAGACGGTGTAACAGAAGGGAATGAAATGCTGCTCATACATCTTCCCAGGAACATTCTGGCTGGCAGGCAGGGGACATATTGCCTTGGTGTGTTGAGTCTTGGAGATGTATGGGCAGCACTGCTTGGCCTCTGTGAAAACTTGGATGTTGGATGCACATGTGGGATAACTGTGGGTCCGAGCGGCCTCAGGGAGGACAACCATCCTCACAGAGGTGAAGATCTTTGTTGGAGCAGCCGCGTTTGCAGGAGAAGCAGGAAATTCCTGCCTGGTGGAGCTGCTTTTTTGCTGAACATCTCCAGGGTTGTCCCTCTTCACTCCCATCACTCATTAAAAAGGAAGGGAGAAAAACAGCCCCATCACCAGTCTGGGCTCAGAAGCAGCAGCAAATTACCTGAATCCCCATTCAGATGTAGATCCCAGACCTAAAACGAGCCTTTGCCCACAGCCCATTGGCCACACGACTTTGCATAAGCTGTGCCACGTCTCTTTTTTATGACTAATAGACACACTTGCAGAAATCAGAGTCTATTTCCAAGTGATTCATGAGCATGGAGAAAAAGGAGAGGAGGGGGGGAACAACAGACTAATAACACCTGGTAATTTATTTGCTATGAATAATTTGAACAGCCCCAAGTGACGGAGATATCTCAGTTATTTCTGCTGGGGGGGAAATTTGCAGGTGCTGCAGACTGGGTGTGCTCCAGAGCAGGCCCTCCCTTCAACGTTTGCCTCGGTGTAAACCTCTCTGGCCGTATTTGGAACAAGATATAAGACATGCTTCATCCCAGCCTTTCATTAATTGCCGTTCCTGGAATCTCCTGCCGGCTAAATTGCTCCCCGCAGAATCCCTGACTCGAGGGTTAGGAAAGGGTTACTGAGCCTGCCTTCCCTTTTTGGGCTGGATGGGTGGAAATATCGTTGGCTTTCATCTCCAAACCTCGTAAAGAACAAGCAGCTGCTGGAGCGATGGGTGCCTTGTAAATCAGCGCTGTAAATAAATAATGAAGCAGGCGCATCGCTCCGGCTTAGGCTCGGCTCAGGCTCGGCTCAGACCAGAGCTGGGTCTGTCCCTGACCCTGCAGGACCGACTGTGCTCTGCCCTGGAGCGGGTGGTTCTCCCTCACGTGGCTCCTGGGGAGTGTTTTGGGTCAAGGTAGTTGAGTTTTTCCTTGGGCAATTTTCTAGAGCCCAGCCCTGCTGTGTCAATCTGGTTTTAAAGTGTCCAAAGGAGGGAAGGAAGATGAGGAAGGGCTTGAGGAACATGTGAGGAGTGACTTGAGGGCACTTGGTGTGTTCAGGGGGAGAAGAGGAGACTAAGGGGAGACCTCATTGCAGGGACAACTCCCTGGGCAGGGGCAGAGGAGGGGCAGGGACTGAGCTCTGCTCTGTGGGGACCAGGGCCAGGAGCCAGGGAATGGCCTGGAGTTGTGTCAGGGCAGGGGGAGGTTGGAGCTCAGCACTAGGCTCTTCTTTGCCCACAGGGTGGGTGGGCACTGCCCACGCTCCCCAGGACAGTGGGCACAGCCCGAAGGCTGCCAAAGCTCCAGGAGGGGTGGGATGATCCTCTGGGCACAGGGGGGACTCTTGGGGATGGGCCTGTGCAGGGCTGAGGGTGGGACTGGATGATCCTGGTGGGTCCCTTCCCATTCAGCATATCCCGGGATTCTGTGAGAATCACCAATGTGAGCAACAGCTCCTCCATATCTCATGTTCATTGTCACCAAATTGTAACTGTGGGTTTTTGTCTTCTGGCACCACTGGACTCAGATGCATTTCATTATTTTTGGTGTTAAAATTCAGAGAGATTTTTCTTTTTTTCTCTTTTTCCCCATCAAATATCTTTGTATTTGTTTCCAGAAACAAATGATTAGCATTAGTATTCATTAGTGTTCGTGTTAACAATTGATAAAGGGCCCACTACTGTAGTATCTGTGCATAGCACACAAAATTCAATTAAAAATATAATAATTTCCTCAAGCCATGATCATATAATCTGCACTACCCCCCAAAGTTAGTTCCTGAGACTTCCCCCAAAGTTTACTGCCGAGGGATCTGTTTGCCGGGGAAGAAAGACCCTGAGTCAAGAATGCCACAGTCAAAGGAGCAGGATCAGGGTGGGAAGCATGGCAGAGGGAATGTAGAGCACACACCAGGAATGGCTTTTGGGAGCAGTTCTCCTCCCAGCCACGGTGTCAGTCCTGCAGCAGGGTTGGGGGGTCTCTGCCACGCTGCATCCCCCACCAACGTGGATCAGGGGATTTGTGCCTTCTCCAAAGGCTTTGCTGCCTCCATCTCTCTAGCTGACCCATTTTCTGGAATCCAGCAGTGATGTTTCCCTCTCTCCTGGTCTCCTGGCTCTGCAGACCTGTTTCCCAGCCTTTCTGGGCAGGAGCTCCATGTCATGCCCAAGGAGAGTGCTGGAGACCATTGCATGGCTGCAGACCTCAGCCCTGCTGCTTCCTCTTGAGGAAGAGCTCCTGTACTCCTGGAGAGAATGCTGGGGGGTCTTTCCTTTACTTCTGGGGACCCATTGCTGACTTCCCACCAGAATATGTTCCCTGACATGGCATTTGCCTCTCAGCTGACACCCCAGGGCAAACAGCCAGTCTGCACAAAGTCTACCTGCACGCCCTGCCCCAGGGCAGGTGGCATCGCTCTGCTCTGCGGAGCCTCTGAGGACCATTCCCATGCTGGAGGTGAGCCAGGGAGCAGGTTTGCCTCTGAGATGACACCACAAACATCTGGCAAGGAACAAAAGGCATCTCAGAGGCATCTGGGCTCCTGTAAAGCAGAGTTTGGATGGAAGATGTTGCCTTCTCCAGCTCTGTGGGTGGGTACGTGCCTTGTGGTTTTCCTGAAGCTGGTTCACTCAGGGAGGGCAGTGGCAGGGCTGAATTTCCAAGAAACAGAGCTGACTGGCTGTTAAACCTGGTTCCACCAGTTCAATCCAAAGCTGTGTTTTCCAGTCAGGCTTGGCTCTGCCAACCAGGATCTCAATATTTGATGGGCTCTGCACAGAGTGGAGATCGTGGAGGGTCTCAGATTTGAGGCTGAAGGGCATCTGTAACTTCTGGTTGCACATGGAGTAGAGGAGAACATGGAGCACCTCTTGCTTGCTGGGGAATCTCTTTCCTGATGGAGCATCTCCTACAACTTTGGTCCATCTCCAGCAATCCAGGACCCTAACAAGACACTTAAAACCTCCCTCTGTGCTCTGGAAGCGTTCCGGTTCATTTTAGACCACGTGATGCACGACTTCCCCAGGGTCAGCACTTGAGTACTGGGACTCCTGAAGTCCTCCCTTTATCCTGGGGATGTGTCATGGGGAAAAAAATGGCCTTTAGTGCCTAAAATATCCCAACCTGCCCTTGGAGCTTCACCCTCAGGTGCTGAGGACACTTGTGTGAGCAGTGAGAAGAGGCCTAGAGTCCTTCCAGGAAGATAAATTGGCTGTTTGTGAGATCTTTGGTGGGTCTCAGGTGTTACCTTCTCACAGGCTTTGTGTTTCTGCCACATCAGGGGGTGTGAGAAGAGCAGGGAAGAAACTACACAGCTCCTGCTTGGTTTGGCTCCCTCGGGTGGGAAGTTTAACTGTGCTGTGGGCCTGGTTGTGCTGGTGGGGGAAAATCTGTCACAAGGAGGGGAGACATTGCTCAAAGAGGGCAGTTTTGACACATCAATCACTAGTGGAATGAGTATTTTCCTCCGTGTATTTGCATCCTGAGCAGATCTCCACTTCTGGTGTTATTTAACTGTCCCAGAGTAACCTTTGGAGTGTGTCTACAGAACCCAGCAGTTGGCCATGTCTGTCTGCCATGCTTTCCATGTGCTTCTTCCCTGTTAGCCATCCAGAAAAAGACCACTCCAGAGCTCACCTGACACTCCAAGTGTCCCTTCCCTCCCATCCCCTGAGCTTTTCATCCAGCTTTGGACCAGCCCCTGTGTTTCTCCGTGCCTGATGCATAGCTGGGAGCAATCACATTCCAATGCTTCTTCCTGATCCAAGGAGGATGGCTGTCTCACAGGGATGAAGCCATCAGCCTCCCCTGGAACAGAGACATGAGATAAACAGTTCAGCCTTGGCACTTTTGTTGAAAGTTGTTGCTTCTATTTCCGAGCTCATGTGCCTGAAAACCTGTCTGGGTTGGGTTTTTTTTCTGACTGTATCACTTGGTCTAATAAAAGATACAGCCTCTCCTCACTAGCCTGCTCTGCACTGCTGGGCTCAGGTCGTTTATCCTTCCCTTCCTGCTGCTCACAATGCCTGAGGCTCCCTAGCCATACAATATCTGGGAAGTCAGTGCCATGTCAAGCCCCCAGGTTTACATCCATGGCCACAGTGAATGGATTTATTTGCTGGAGAGATTCATCAGCTCTCCCCCCTTCTGCTTTTGCTGCAGGGAAAGTAAGATCCATGGGTTTGTCTCCCTGGGGATGTGGGCTGATGCATCCAAATACCTCCTGGGCTTCTGCTGTGTGGGTCTACCCAAGGGAGGGGGATATCCCAGTTGGTTTCCACCAGGCATTTCTCACCCTGGAAAGGAAGAACAACCCTTTAGCCACTCATTGACTGTTATTTAACAGGTAAAGTGGCTGAGGAAAAGCCAGGAGGTGGCACAGAGGTGGCACAGAGGTGGCACTGCCCCAGGAGTCTCCAGCAGGGGTTGTACCCAGAGGCCCTTTGTGGGTCCTGGAGAGCCCAAGCTGACCCTGTGTAGGCACTTCTGGTGCTCTTTGCCACAGTGTCATGTCCTTCACAGGGACAGCAACATCATCCCAAGGTGGCTGCTGGCCTGGCTGCAGTGGGTGTTGTGAGAACTAGAGATGTAAGTCAGATGGAAGGAGGAAAATTTTCACAATGAGGGTGGAAAAACACCTGCACAGGTTGCCCAGAGAGGTGGAAATGCCCCATTCTTGGAAACATTCCAGGTTAGACTGGGCTCTGAGCCACCTGGGCTGGTGGAAGGTGTCCCTGCTCATTGCAAGGTGCTTGGACTTGCTGACCTTTAAAGGTCCCTTCCAAGCCAAAGCATTCCAGGATTCCCTAATCCTACAACTATGCTTAATTTTATGCTCTGGGAAGGCTGCTCTAATTTGGGGCATAAAATCATGCTGTAAGGCTCACAAATTAGTGAGGAATGAGGTCTGTAAATGCACACAGCACTGGGCTGAAGGATGGGATGGTTTCATGGGATCGTGGAATATCATGGGTGGATTAAATGTGCAGAACAAACATTAAGTTTGGAAAGGGCTGTAAACTTCAGCCTCAGGGTCCTAATTTGCGGGGAATCTTTATTTTTGGAACAAGTTGTTCTACAACTCCCTCCCACAGAGTGTGGTGCCTTCCTAGGAAGCATCTCTTGTTGGCCAGAGTGGGGAAGCAGATCTGGTATGATCCAATGTGATCCATCAGTGCTCCCCTGCTGTGCCATGGCTGTACAGGGCAGGATGTACCTGCTCCATTAAATCCATGGAGGAGGCTGGATCACTGCAACTATTTGCAGCTGGAGTTGCATAAATGCTTTTTTAGGGTTGGGGGGGGGATGAAATCGAGAAGAAATACTGTAAAAATGCAAAAAAAATAACCTCGAAGTGTCGAGTCTGCTCCACACAGTATCTGTGAGCGCATCAGTGCTGCTGCTTGTATGAGCTGCTGTGTGCATATATTTTTCATAATATCTCCCTCAGAAAATATTATTTGATGGCATGTGATTAAAAGGGTCTTTTTTTAATATGTGGCACATGCATAAAGAAATGTATGTGTGCACTTGCATGTCAAATCAGCAAATATGAGGGGAAAGGAGCAAAACAATCACCCTTGGCAGTGACTGCTGGGATTCCGTGCACTGAGGTAATTCTATGGATTTTGAAAAAGCATTCCTGATGGTGGGAAGCTCACCAGGTCCTGCAGAACAGCAAGGGGGACTGGTGTCCTCAGTGTCTGTGAAAAGCCCCAGAGACTCATAAGTCTTTCCAAAATGTGCTTCCTTCAATTAAAAATCAATTAATAATCCCCTCCCCTTCCCAGCGCCTGAAGCATAAAAAAAAATAAAGTCATTTAAATATCCATTATTTTCCTAAACAAAGTTTGTATCGGGGCTATTTTCAAATTATAGGTGGTTTTCCTCTCTCACTTTTGGCAGTTGTGAAAACGACCGTGATTCCTTGGAGGAGGAGGAGGAGGATGAAGGCAGAAATACAGCTCTATTTATGCTGATATTAGATCTCAGGCTACATGATCTCATCTAATTTAAAGTTACTCCAAATGAACTATCTCCAAGAATATAATTTTAATGTTTCCCTATCAGGCCATTCTTATCTCTCTGCATTACCATGATATCATTCAGGAATAATAATCACACTATTAGTTTTGGTGTCTAAACAAGCTGCCGAGGAGAAAAAGATTTCAGTCACCGCCTTGGAAATCGCTGCTTTCCCCCCAAAAAAACCCCAAACCAATAAAAAGACTACAAAGTTTATAAAACCCAACCTCGGGGAATGCACAATTGCAACAGATGCCCTTCCAGGACAGGTGATTTGGGGGGAAATGGAAGTATTTAAGTATGGAAGCGTTGGCATCTCGAGGAAAATCTTTCTTTTCCTCTCGTTTTTTTTTTTTTT